>VDFB02366545.1:0-17344 GCA_007258455.2 Sequoia sempervirens
TGCTTAGGTTGACTTTGTAAAAACTATATTGCTATTGAATTTTTTTCATCTATCAGAATCTAGTTGTTACTTATGCAATGTGAAGTAATGCTTTGAGTTTGAAAGATGTGCAATGCAATGTAATCAACAATATGAATATAAACTACATAATATTTAACCATTGTTTTTATGCTGTGTACATTTGATATTTAACCATTGCTCACTTGATTAAAATTTTCAAAGTTTAATCATACTTTATGATGAAATTAAATTTTGATTGTATATATCAAATTATCCAATAATCAAGTGTATGTCCATAAGCAAAAGCGGAATCCAACGCCAACTCAAACAAGTTTTCACAATATGTGGCATATGCCATCTCAATATCTATTCAAAATTTACATGCCAAAATGTATATCTCATCCTAAACTACTGGTGGATCATCAAAATGGAGCCTTTTTGAAGCACTCAT
This sequence comes from Sequoia sempervirens, assembly GCA_007258455.2. Lineage (NCBI taxonomy): Eukaryota > Viridiplantae > Streptophyta > Pinopsida > Cupressales > Cupressaceae > Sequoia > Sequoia sempervirens. Next base: position 452 of record VDFB02366545.1, read on the forward strand.
TGGCTTTGAAGGTAGCTACACAAGAAAGAGTCAAACCACAATTGCGATTAGTTATACTATATAATTTAAAATTGAATAATTAACATAAACATCAATATACATTGAATTATAATTGAACTCTAAAATTGAAATTTTGATTACACGAAAATATATCTCTTTAGCGAAGGTCAAGAGTCTAGAATATACCCCTCTCAAAGAACTATTAAACCAACTTTTGTAGCGTCTTTCTATATATGTGAACAAAAAAATGAAATTGATCCAAGTTAGCATAGAATTGTTAGTAATAAGAACATATTTACCAAGCACAAAATAAAATAAACACATACCTCTTTAGGCTGATCTTTTTTTGTATCTCCTTTAGGTGTTTCAACACCTCCTCCTTCAGGTGTTTCAACACCTCCTCCTTCAGGTGTTCGAATACATACTCCTTCAAGTGTTGTGGCACTTATCAACAATGATGTATAGCTCACAGCCACACGTACATAAAATGAAAAGTACATATGAAACTACAAATCTATGTCAATGTATGCATAATCAATAAAATATCTTATAAATCTTAATTCAATCAAATTTGAGTTCATTTACCTTTCCCTTATCTAACATTGTGCATCCATAGTTTGGAGAGCATCGCACCTCGCTCGCACTAGGTGTTTCCTACAAGTAGAGAATAAGATAAACATATAAGTTAATATATAATTTCATTAATGACAATTCAAATGACAAGCAAGTATACAATAAAAAAATGTAAATGAGTGAGTGCGAAAATACATACTGTGTGCGTCTCGAGGCCAAATGAAATGGCCCTAAGGGTGCTATCAGTCACCCATGTGAGCTCCTCCTCAGACATTAACTGTTAAATAGACCATGTAAATAAATATTAGTACTTGATACTATCTCTTATTAATATTCATTTTAAAAAAAATGCAAGTTATGAATTTACACCTTAAATGTTACATGTGTAACTATTTCAATGTCCACCTCTCTAGCAGGAGAGGACTTTGTAGGGTGTGCTCCACTCCCCTGCATGTGATCTCCTATAATCTCCACATCTTGGATGTCATAATCAGAAGTGTCTAATGGATGCTCAGTGGGTTGTACAATAGGACCCAAGCATATCTGGTGGCACGTATTTCAAATATGTGGCACACAAATATGTGGACCCAAGGAGGATGATGCAGCGACCTTTGGATCCATCACCAACATCACCAGAATGTGGGGAGTAGCTTTCATTGAAGAAGCATGGGAAACCAAAAGACCACTCAAATAGTGAATAGTCTGGATAGTTTGTATGGTTGCATCCTCCGTAATATCTAGATGTTGTACTAGAGGTGGTGGAGGAAGGGGAGGACGAGGAACATATGGGCACCTAACTACTCTAGCTTCACCTGGCCTATCCTGAGGCATACCTCTACCAATTCCCTTGAAGGGTTTAATGTCAAAGTAATTGACATGATGCCCTAACAAAAAATGAACATATAATTTTTTAATAAAGTAAAAGGGTACATCAAGATTATTGTTGGGTGGTTTATCAAAAAGCATACACCAATGATCCCAAAAGTTATCTACTATGCCCCTATGCGTGCACCATTTTATAGAAAGTTTTGGTTTGTTAACATTAATTGGAAAAACCAGTCTTTGGGGTTAAGAAATAAAGAGGCTATTTGGGCTTTTGTTATTTGGAGATCTTTCACATCATCATAAGACAATCCACATGCATAATATTGCCTCATGGTTTCTCTCCATGAATGAAATGCATTATGTTGGGTGGAGAGGGTTTCTACATTTGTAATTATTCCTATCAATGTGGTTGACATATGGGATAATTGAGGGATTTTTTTATAAACATCACAAATGCCCCTCAGTTGCTCCAATTTTTCATGAATTAAGTCTTCAATTGATGGCTACGGAGGTGGTGGAGCATTTGGCATTTCTACATTTTGATTCTCAGCTGGTGGATTTTCATTCTCCCAGCTGGTGGAATTTATTATTCTATTCTTGACCGCAATGCGATTAAGTTAAAAATAATTAGTAATCTAAAATTAGACAATATAAATGAAACACTATTTTTTAGAAATCAAAATCCATTAAAACATTCATTTTTTTATCAAAATCCATTCTAAACTCAAGTGTTTCATAAAAATTCAATCAAAAACCCTATTTTGAAAAAAAATCAACAAAAAACATTCATTTTTTTTATCAAAATCCATTCTAAATTCAATTTTTTCATAAAAATTCAGTAGCTCCTATTGTGAAAAAAATCTACACAAAAACATTCATTTTTTATCAAAATCTATTCTAAACTCAAAATTTTTCACAAAATTCAATCAAAAACCCTATTTTAAAAAAAAATCCACAAAAAACCATATGAAATTATTCAAATCTAAATCAAAATTGAATCAAATCAAATAAAAATAAAAAAACTTACCTTTCCAAATCGGATATCCGTTACGCGAAGAAGGAATGCACTGTGTGCCCGTAGGTTCTTCACTGTCAAATGACTTCAAAACAACTCTGGACTTTCTTTATATATGCTTTTTGCAAATTGGGAATCGGATATCCGATTTGTAAAAGTAGGTTTGGTGTTTGGTATGGTGACACCCGAGCCTAAAAAAAGTCAACACATTCTTTTCGCATTTTTCGGTCGGTGAAAGACGTGTTTTTTTTTCTCATTGCCACTTTTTGGCCCACCATGATCCTGCACATACCCAAGTTCACGGCTAAAAGGAGATCAATTTTTTAATAGAAATCCTTTTGAGTTCTTAAACAAGTTAAGATGCTTTAATTGTGGAAATTTTGGGCACATACCTAAGTTTTGTAGACCTAACTTGGAGGTGCAAAAAAAGAGAATTACTGCACATTTTAATGCTGATAAGGTGAAATTACTTTGGAGACCAAAGGTGACTGTTGAAAATATTGAAGCTATGATTGTTCAAACTGCCCTACATGCCAAGAAAAAGGATTTTTGGGTTGTAGATAGTGGGTTCTCTCATCACATGATAGGTGATAAGAGCAAATTCATCAAATTTGAAGACTATGATGGTGGATCGGTCAAGTTTGGAGATGATTTTTGCATTGAAATCAAAGGTAAAGGTACTATATCTTTAGATGATGATACACCATTACATGATGTATACTATGTAGAAGGTTTAAAAAATAATATTTTGAGTGTAAGTCAAATTTGTGACAATGGATTTGAAGTTCTTTTTAGTGCTCAAGGTTGTGTTATAAAGAAAAACTTAGGAAAAACAGTTGCAACAAGGTTGAGAACAAACAAAAATATTTATAATCTTCAAGAGGGCACAAACAAAGATAAATATGGACACATTTGCTTCATGGGTCAAGTTGAAGAAAGCTGGTTATGGCACAAGAGGTTTGGACATGTAAAATTTGACAATATTGTCAAAGTTAGTAAAAATAAGAATGTGAGAAATATGCCACTCATCTCCAAGCCTAGCAACAGTACTTGTAAGGAATGTCAATTAGTTAAGCAAACAAAGGTTAGTTTTAAATTTTTTAAATGGATGTTTCATGAACTCAACATGACCAATTTTAGGGTTAGGAGGCGGTGAGTAAAATGAGTGATTCCTTAGTTCAAAATCAAGTTGACGAGTTCTACTTGAGTCTCTGAGGATTGTTGGTAAACAAATGCTGAAGATGAAACAAGCATTTGAAGAAAGAATCTTGACCTTGGAAGTCGAGTGGGAAAGGAATAGTGCAAATATGGTGAAGGGTGGGGAGGGGACTTCCATGAATTATGAGTCTGTGGGCATCTCCACTTCTATTGATTTGGCCAAGAATTGTAAGGAGATGGATCCTGGTGAGGGTGTTGGTGGTGGTGGTATGCATATGGAGGGAAGAGGGTTCTATTGATAGAGATGTTGGGGTGTAGAGTGTTTTGATTAGCAAGGTTAATGTGGGTGGGGTTGATGCTATAACATGCAACAAGACCAAAGTGTAGGCTGGGGCCCCTAGTAAAGATATGCTTGAAGCTATGGATGATTATTAGAAGACTGTAGTAGGGGATATGGAAGTTGCAGATATCCTCAAGACTATGTAGTGTTGTTGCTTTTGTCTTTCTTTTTGGATTTTTAGTGCTGATGGCATGCTATTTTTTGGCTGATGTGTGCTCATTGTAATTTTCTTTTGCTTCAGTTGTTCTTTTTGTAAAGGGTTTTGGGGTCCCTTCAAAACTTGTTTTATTGCTAATAAGAAATAATGTAGAGATAACATCTATAAAATATTGGTTGAAATTTTTATGTATTTAATAGCTACTAGGACTAATTTATAATATATGGATATTTAATTAAGCTCACCAAAAATATTGAAAGATATTCACTTAAAAGTAGGAAACAAATCTTTAGGAATGTCAATGACATTGACATCATGGAATTTTTAATATTGCATTTGATAGTTTTAAATTATTTGGCTACACATACAATGCTTGGGTAGGAAGCATTAATGACTAGAAGATAAATTTTAGATGCATTTTTTATTTTGGTTTAGGTGTAGTATCACATACTTCTAAACAATAACCCATAAATGTAATACCTTATTGTTGCAAATTTACATAAAGAGTAGTAATCAAGTAAATCTTAGGATATGATATTTTATGGATTGTATATGCTCGTTTCTAGGTAAATTGAGAAAATTACAAAGGGTCATGAAGTCTTCATATATGTATATTGAATGTAATGTTTATGTATCATGTTTTACAATTATAGCATTGACTCCATAATTACTATGTGAAATAAATGAATAACATGTTTCTTGATAAACAAACTTGAATAATAATTCTCAAATTCCTAATTTTAATTTAAATAGTAAGAACTAATGTTATTTAGAATCAAGCGACTTTGAACAAATTTCAAGTAGGGACTGCCGCTGCTGAGGTTCCGGTACCCTGCACGCCAGGCCCCGCCCTCCCACCCCGGCCGGTTCTGCTGTGGTGAGCTTTGTTTCCACTCCTGGCATGCTGGCGGGGCGCGGCGGCCGGTCGATGTGTCTTACCTTTTTTCTAGTCTGCAGGGTACTGTGTCTGACTCCAACTTTGGCTAGTCCCTGGGCCTATGGAGTTCTCAGGTTTAGGCTCCTCCGGCTTCTTTCTCGCCTCTCGGCTGAGTCTTGGTTTGTCGTTGCATGGAGAATCAGGGTATAGCCTCTTCTCAGCTTTCCTTCGGAGATATGGAGATGGGTGAGCCGTCTTCTTTGTTGCATGTCAGTGATAAGGAACTGACTAGTAAACCCCAATCTGGGGATGGTGTTTCCTCTTCAAAAGGAATGTTTCGATTAAGAAAAGTAAACAGATGTTTGCAGAGATCCGAGGACCGGCCAGTTTTAGTTATTCAACTTGCGCAAGTTTCAGAGGATCTCGAATACTGGTGCAATCATGCTCTTATTTGCAAATTTCTAGGCCTTCGCCTTTCTTTGCCTATGCTGGAATCCTGGGCACGCCGGGTGTGGAACCCAGAAGGAGATATGGAGATTCTATTAGCGGCTAATAATTATTTTCTGGTTATCTTTTCAAGCATGTTGGATAGGAATAAGGCATTTGAAGGAGGCCCTTATTTCTTTAACCAGATGGGGCTCTTCATCAAGCCTTGGCACATGGGCTTCAACTCTGCTGAGGAGATCCCCTCGCGAGTTCCTGTGTGGGTTCGCTTGCCGAGGCTTCCTTTGGAATTCTAGAGGGAAGATATTCTTCACTCAATCTCTTTACTTCTTGGAAAACTTGTGGGTTCGGCGACACAAACTCAAGATCGTAAGGTAATTTCTTTTGCCCGTATTTGTGTAGAAGTTGATTTAAACAATCCGTTGCCAGATTCTATGGAGATTTGCATGGGATCATCTTCCTGGATCCAACAGCTAGATTACGAGACCCTTCCATTTAGATGCAGAATTTTCCATGAATATGGTCATTTACATCGCAGATGTCCCAGGAATAAGTCTTCCCCCATGGCTGCCCCTGGACCTCCTAGGGAGGACAAGGGGAAGGCTCCTTTGTCTAATGGACCTGTAGATAGTGAGGGATTTATTCAGGTAAAGTCTCGTAACAAAGGCAAAGGTAAGAAGAGAACCTGGATGGACAGACAGAATGATGGCACCTTTAACAGGTTTGATGCTCTTGGTGACTTGGTCCAAGAGGAAGGTACTCCAGTTGAGCTCTCTTCTGGGGCTAAAGGTCAGCATGAGGTTCAAGATGAAGATGCAAAGAAGGAGGATCATATTTTATCTTCAGGGGACCAACAGGTTGGACAGTTGGCTACTGATTTGCCTCCTCAAGTTCAGGATATTAGAGATTTTCAAGGGTCACAGGGTACGAAGGGCTCAGTTATGGTGGCTTCTGATCCCCTTGTTCCTAAGGGGACCTCAGATTTTGTAAAGGGTAATAAAGCTCCTCCTGTCTTAGGGCTACAGCAGAAACCCTTCAAAAAGGGGCCTTCAGAAAAACTGTCAAAGAGCGGTAGGAAGACTGATCAAGAGAAGGTGAAGATTATGGGTGATACTTTGGTTGAGTCTGGGTCTATGAAACCCATTGATTCTCACTTCTCCCACCCCCATAAATGATTGTTTTGTCATGGAATGTAAGGGGGTTGAACAGCATCCCAAGACAAAAGGCTATTCGCAGATTAATTGATCTCAGTCTCCTGATGTGGTCTTTATTCAGGAAACTAAGCTTACAATGGATGGTTTGGCTAATTGTGCTTCGCATATTTGGCCCCAGGGCTCTTGGAAAGGGGTGGGTGCTTTGAACAGTTTGGGGGGGTGGCTTGCTTCTGGAACCCAAGGAAAGTTTCCCCCTTATGGTGGATTTCTAGTCGGTCCTCCATTTCTTTGGTTGCCTCTAGTTTTGAGACTGGAGAAAGGTGTCTTTTATCCAATATTTATGCTCCTACTGATTTTTTCGGTAAGTCTCATTTATGGGCTCATATCAGATTCATCTGGTCCCTAGACCTGTTTCTCCCATGGATTATGGCTGGGGATTTTAATGTTGTTACTAGTTTGGATGAAAAACGAGGGGGGTTAGCCAGGCTGGACCCGTCTTCAAATCTGCTCAGGGATATGATTGGTTCCTTGAATCTCATTGATGTGAAGCCAACCAATGGTGTCTTTACATGGAATAATCAGAGATGTGGTGTTGAGGCTATCTCAGAAAGGCTTGACAGATTTTTGGTTTCCTGCTATTGGATGAACAACAGGTGGATCACCAGTTTTGAAATTCTTGACTGGAGGGGCTTTGACCACTGGCCTATCAAGCTCTCTATCACCTCATATGGAGTCACCAAAAATCCCTCTTTCAAATTTTAGTTGATGTGGTTAAGAGACCCGTCTCTACCAGACCTTATGTTGGATTGGTGGTATGAGGGGATGCCTGCCCATGGGATGGCCATGTTTACTTTTAGTAAGAGGCTTCAACATGTGAAATACAGGCTTAAGAGATGGAATAAACAGTATTTTGGGAACCTGCATTCTCAGAAGATAGTTGCTCAATCCAAGTTGGATAATATTACTCATCAGATTCGAGACCAACGGTTGACCTCTGATCTAAGTAAAGCTGAGTCCTCAGCTCTTAAGGGACTTGAAGAGTGGGAGCTTCGGGAGGAGATTTTCTGGAAGTAGAAATCTCATGTTGATTGGCTTCAGGAGGGGGATAGGAACACTGCTTTCTTTCATAACTCGTTTAAGGCTCGGAGGCAGGGGAATTCTATCTCCTCTCTTGTCTCGACTGAAGGAGCTTAGATCTCTTCCTGTGAAGAAATTTCCAGGGAAGCTGTCAATTATTTTTCTAATCTTTTTACTAGGGAGGATCTTACTACTAGGACCGAGGAGCAGGCCATCTTGGATTGTATTCCCCACCTGGTCTCTGCTGAGATGAATGGGGATCTCTTAAGTCCTATCTTGTTACCTGAATTGGAGAAAGTTGTGTTTACTATGAGAAAAGGTAAGGCTCCTAGCCTAGATGGTTTTCCGATTGAGTTTTTTCAAGAATTCTAGGAAATAATAAATTTTGATCTCCTAGATGTGGTTCAGGAATCACACAGAAACAAATAGATGCTGAAGTCTTTGAATTCTACTTTCTTGGCTCTCATACCTAAGAAGGAGGGGGCTAATCGGTTGGGTCAATTTAGGCCTATAGCGTTATGTAATGTTGTCTATAAGATCATCACCAAATTGATTGCTGAGAGACTCAAACCACTCCTTGGTACTTTGATCTCTGCTGAACAGGGTGGTTTTGTTGAAGGAAGACAAATTTTGGATGGGGTTGTGATAGCAATGGAGGCTATTCACTCTATGGCTGCCTCTAAGGAGAAAGCTATGTTTATTAAACTTGACATGGCTAAAGCTTATGATCGGGTGAGTTGGGAGTTCTTACAGAAAATTCTTTTGGCTTTTGGTTTTGATGAGGAGTGGGTGAATTGGGTTCTTAGCTGTGTGACCTCGTCCTCCTTCTCAGTTCTCATTAATGGGGAACCTTCAGAATTGTTTCGTGCTTCTCGGGGACTTCGGCAAGGGGACCCTTTATCTCCCTATTTATTCATTATCATGGCGGAGGGTCTTGGCAGATTTATAAAATCTCAGGTGAGGCAAGGTCTTATCCAAGGTTGGAGCTGGAACAATAATCTTCCTTCCTACTCTCATCTTCAGTTTGTGGATGACACTGGGTTGTTGGGCATGGCTAGAATCAGTGAGGCAGAGAATTTCAGAAGAGCTTTGGATATCTATTTGAAAGCCTCAGGTCAGAGTATTAATGATGATAAGTCTTCCATTTATTTCTTTAATACTCCTCGGCTTATTCAGAGCAGGATTGCTAGGATTCTTAGATTTCAAATCGGTTCCCTTCCTTTGATGTACCTTGGGATTCCTTTGGCCTTGGGATCTCAGCGTAGAGGCTACTGGCAGGGGATTTTGGATAAATTTCGGAGTAAGGTTAGTCACTGGACTTACAGATGGTTATCTTCTGCTGGGAGAGTGGTTCTCCTAAAGACTGTGGTGCAGTCTCTCCCCATTTATAGGTGTTGTGTTCAGGTCCCCCCTTCCAACTTTGTGAGGGATTTTGATGCTTTATCTCAGCAATTCCTTTGGTCTGGCAGCCTTCTATCCTCGAAGTGGAGTTTAGTCAAGTGGGAGTCGTGTGCAGGCCGAAGCATGCTGGGGGCCTTGGTCTTAGGTCGATGGCTCTTGTTGTCACGGCTTTGGCTGCCAAGCTGTACTAGCGGTGGTGCAACAATCAGGATCAGGATTGGGCCAAGATTCTTGCCCACAAGTATCTTCCTGGTGCTGATTGCCTTGATGTGCGGCTTGCTTTGGTGGGTAAAGGTTCTTGTATTTGGGATACTCTTAAGAAGGGAGCTCAACTTATTAAGGAGGGTCTCTTCTGGATTTGTAACAGAGGCTCTGATGCTCTGTTTTGGCAGGACTCTTGGGACGGCCACCCTCCCATTTTCTCTAGCTTCCCCCAGCTTTAGCCTCTTTGCCATATTTTTACTGATGCTGGTTGGTTTAAGGTGGATCATTTTAAGACTGTTAAGCGTATGGGTCAGGTGGAGGTGACTTGCTGGAAGGACCCTCAGGAGTGGCCCGTGGGTGGCTCCGATGAGGATCGTGTTGTTCTTGCTAAAGCTTTGGAGGGTAGGTTTTGCAGCTCCCTTAATGTGAGGGACGCTTTGGCTTGGAGTCCTAGCCCAAAAGGTAAATTTACTGTTGCTCAAGGCTATGCTATGCTTGACAGGAACTTACATGGTCCAGCTGAGGTGCACTGGTGGAAGAAGGTTTGGAATAACTTTTCTTGGCCCAAATGTAATTTTTTCTTATGGTTGTTGGCTCAGAAGAAATGCCTCACTTGGGAGAATCTTCGCAAACGAGGTTTTCAGGGACCTTCTGTTTGCTTCCTTTGTTCGAACAATGAGGAATGTACCTCCCACTTGTTTTTTCTTTGCCCTTTTTCTAGAGAGATATGGCACAGATGGTGGGAGGCTTGGCGTCATGGTTGTATTCATGCTACCTCCCTAATTGATTTTTGGGAAAGTTTGGGCAGGCCTCCAGCAAGACTTCTTTCCTGTAGGTAGCCTGGACGGTTGGGCCAATTTTCATTCTCTGGAACCTTTGGCTGGAGAGGAACCGCAGAATTTTTTGTGACTCCAAATTAGGAAGTTTTCAATTGTGGAAGACGATACTTAGTAGGCTTCAGGAGACTATTTCTGCAAAGTGTGATATGTCTGAAAGTATTGATCCTAGTGATCATGCTATTGTGAGGAATTTGAACCTGGGGGATAGTAGACAGGGATGCATTCTTGGAAAAAGACCTCACCATGTCAAGCAACGGGTTTGTCGGGATGGGAGGTGGACACCTCCCCCGGCTAGGATCTTGAAGATTAATACGGATGGTTCTTCTCGTGGGAACCCTGGACATGCTGGTATTGGGGGTATAGGTAGAGGTAATGATGGTGGTGCAGTTTTTCTCTTCTCTATTTACAAAGGTCAACACTCTAATAATCTGATGGAGGCCCTTGCTATTAAGATTGTTGTTGAGAGAGGATGCTCTTTAGGCTGGAAGAGGATCATCTGTGAGTCTGATTCTCAGATTGTTGTGGATATGCTGAACAACCAGAGTTTGGAGGATGTTAGTTGGCAATTAGCCTCTTTAGTCAGACAAATTCTAAGTCTATGTAGTTCCTTGGACTCTGTCTCCTTTCGTCATATCCCTAGAGAATGGAACAGAGTGGCTGATTGTTTGGCGAAGTGGGCTTCAGAGAACGTGGATGGTTGGGATATTAGTGGAAGGGATGAGTTACCTTCTGAGTATCGTGGGACCGTTGAGCAGCTGTTATTGGAAGACAGGAATATGTAGTGTTGTTGTTGGCCTTTGGCCTTTGCTCTGATTTTGGATTTGATTGAATAAATTTTTACCCCTTCTTTTAAAAAAAAAAAAAAAGCTCTAATATTGTGTGGTGAGAGAGTGTGTTGGGGGGACAAGGAGCAAGGTCTTACCCATGAAGGTTATCCCACTCTCTATCTAGTAAATCTTTGTCATCCTTCCCAAATTCCCAATCAAAAAGAACAATCTCATTTCTCAAAATCAAAGAATCCTCACAAATGACAGGCTAAAGCATTCTCTTGTAGGCAAGAGGTCACGAGGTCTAGTCTCCCCCGTCACCGTGGTACCAGAGGGTGTGTTGTGCTAGCGTCACCAGTCACGTATAAAAAGTTTACCAAATACACTATAGTGTATAAAAAATCCTCACAAATAAATAACAAAAAATACCCAATTGTTTATAAAATTAAATTGAGTAAACTTATAAAATTATAATTTCTTCCCTAAATTATAAATGAATCTATTAAATTCCTATAAATCACCACATTATAAATGAATAAAAGTTATATCAAGTAACATTGATTTTTTAATTAATTCTAATGCTGACATGATTCAAACCCGGCCCAAAGATCTGCAAAAGAACTTATTATATCAATCAAATAACATCGAAATATACTAAATTCTTTGTTGCTGCCTTGATTAAAGGCTTTGAACATGAGAAGTTGGTCCAATATCAATACTACTGTTCACTGTAATGGAGAATATATAAGTCCATTTCCAAGGGTTTAAATGATGGTAACATAGACTGCAATGTAAAATCTAATAGCATTCAAGTTGAATAAGTAGAAAGAAAAAAGAAAGTCTGAGTTGAGTGAAGGAGACGACTCCTTGGAATCTCTCATAAAGAAGAAAATGATAGTTTGTCATCATTCGCCATAATGAACAGGCTGCTTAAACCTTTTAATGCTATGCCCCACTCAACTCCATGTACAAATTTATATGAAGTGCCATTTAAGAATATAAGAGAGAACTTTCATTCTTTTTAATGATGGATTATAGAGTATATAAAAAAAAATCACTCTTTTTTAAATGATGGATTATAGAGTACATTTATATGAAGTGGGATTTAAGAATATAAGAGAGAACTTTTTAATGATAGATTATAGAGTATTGATTAAAGTTTGTTTTGTTTTGTTTTGTTTTTTGCACTGCAAGATTCGAGTAGCCTCCTTATAAACTGTAGTGCATCTGGTAGACTTTTTTCATGTGATCGGTGACACTAGTACAACACGCCCTCTGGTACCACAGGGATGGAGGGACACTAGACCTCGTGACCTCTTTCCTACAATGTGATGCATTAGCCAATCCAACTAGGCCCCCCGCCCTAGATGTGAAAAGTTATTATGTAATTATATTTAAAAATATTTTTATTATATGAAGGATATTATTATTAGTTTATAAAAATATTTGTTATAAAAAAGTGTGTATAAATATTTTTAATTTTGAAAGTAGTTTATATAAACGTGTGTAATTAGAGTGAGAATTAAGTGAATAGTATTGTAGAGAAATACAATGTGTCTTAATGTTAATTTAGAATTTAATTTAATGGTTAAAATATAAATTAAATTTGAGTTGAGATTGATTAATTGAAAGTAGAGAATGTTGAGTAACTTGAGATTGAGACAAGTTGTAATTTTGACTTTCATTATTGAGATGTTGTAGTGGAGCATTGAGAATTGGAAATCTAGAAAATTGGATTAATGATCAAAATCTAGAGACCAAGTATCCTAAGATTTTTAGGATCTATTATGATTATTTCCTTGTGGGATGATTTTGTCTAATACATCATCGTCATTTGATACTTGTTTAGAATGATTTTTGAATAAATATTTTTCATTGAGTGTGTGAATGCAAGATGTTAATAATTGATGATAAAAGTGTACTATGATGATACAATTAAATACACAACTCTAGACACATAACTTGAGACCTTCTAGGAATTAAGGTCACTTAAGATAGCTAGTTCTAAAAGGCACCCCTAAGAACATTAACATGTGCACTAAAAATATAAATTCTGATTAAAAAATAGAGATGTAAGAGTGAAATGAGAACTTTTCTCCTCTACAATTTACCCCACTTAAGTATGCATACAAGATTGAGTAAGCATGCTAAAATATGATGAATAAAATAGTTATGATAAAAAAGATATAAATTTATGAAATTTAGAAATGTGAGCAATTGGAACAAGATTATGCTACCTTTATCCCCTATATGTAATATGCCTACATCATTGAAGTAAAAACAACAACTTATGAAAATTGTGCATAAATTGGGAATAGAATAAGTAGATAAGATGTTTTCTCAAATTACGTGTAATATAAAACAGTGCTCACAAAGTAAGGAGAGAAAATAAAAATGAAAAATGTGATTGAAAATTGAGTGTGAAAATGTGATTAAAATTTGAGTATAGAATACATATAGAGTGTAAAAGAGAAAAAATATGATTTAGCTAAGATATATTAACCAAACAATTTTTCGCTACTTTCACATTAGGATTGAGACTAGTTTGCTATTGTTTAACAAATTAAATATATAATTCTAAAAATACTTTAAATGAGATATTTTTAATTAACTAGAATGAAGAAGAAATTAATAAAGTATTATTTCTTGTGAAATAAAATTGTAGACACCTAAATCTATCCATTCCTAACCACGCTTGACTTTACTCTTTCCTAGCCATTAATTAAATAAATATTTATTATATATTTAATTAATTTACCCATCACCTTTATTCTACCTTGTCCTAACCAATTAATTAATTAAATATTTATTATATATTTAATTAATTTATCCATTAACCTTATCCCAAAACCTTCCAACTAAATTAATTAATTTAGGTTAATTAATCCCCATTACCTTTTCTTACAATATTTAATTCTATTTCATCCCTCAATTCTTGTCCATTTAATCCTAGTCATTAGATTCAATCACATGGATCACAATCTAAACTTGTCATCATGTGACAAGTGTCACTCTCACATGACTAAGACCTTTTTCAAATTCATTGAATCTAGACACTTACCAAAAAGTCAAACTAGCTTTTCATCTCATCCATCCATTTCATACTACATCTTCATATCCTATCCATTCAAATAAAGATGTTTCCCTAATAAAATCCTAAACCTAGCCCTTATCTCTCATGTGATTATTGTCACTGAGAAGTGCACCATTGCTGAGTTGAAAACTCAACCTACTAGTGAAACATGAGAACTTTCCTAGGCTATGGGTCACCTATGATGGAAAAGAATCTCCAGAGAGGGCTAGTTCCCTTTGGTTCTATCACCCAAACTAAGCTATCTATCATTGCTACTAAGAAAAGAGTGAAGGAAAACATAAGGATGGACTTGAAATGACTAAAAAGGTGATTCACAAAACTAGAATGACTTGCACTATTAGTTTGACACACAACCTCACAGTTTTTTAGTTGTTTTTTACACAACTCAAGTGTTCAACATGTTCATACATAAGTATTTCATAAGAAAGTTGGATTGTTTGCAGCCTTTAGAAGGAAAATCGGGTCTTTTCACAAATAAAGAGTTTAAACTTTAGTAACATAAATTATGACCTACATGAGACATACATTTCTACCTAAGGGTACTGGAATGAGACAATGTATTGGAGGATTTAAACACAAAACACAGAAATGCATATCAATCATTCATTTGCACACAATGAAACAGTTGTTGAGAAGGCAAAAATCAATAAATTTTATTGATGGAAAGGTTTGCTTACAAAAAATACAAGTCTGAAATCTATATCCTTGCTTTGAAAATGTGTTACATAATAATTCTTTTCAGTGTTGTGACTGAAAAAAGCTATGAGTTACAATGTTGTGTTATTGCATTTTTAGCTCAAAAACAAGAATGAACTTTGAAAAACTATTCTAAGGGTCCTAAGGGTCATACCAAGTATAGGAGAGCATATATGGACTGATTTTGACTAAGTTATAATGTTTAAAAGTAGGCCAACCTCTTTTGCACGCCCAAGAAGTTTCCTTGTTTGATTTGGTCTCTTCCCACTCCTTGAAGTGTGTTACAGTTGATTATGAAGCCCCTCGATCCTTGGAAGAAGTTTGAACTACCCCTAGATACTTGCAAACTACCCTTGAAAAGATCTATTTGTTGACCTTGTCATCCTTTTTCCTTAACAACTCTGAAATCCTCTCCTAGATGCTTGCATGATGCCCTTGACTAATAATAAAGGCCACCAAACTATCTAACCTCTTTCATTAATGCAAAAACTGCCCTTTGCATGAAGATAGGTCATGTAAGAGAGTCTTGAGATGGTCAAAACCTCTCTCAATTCATCAAAATCCTTTAAGGGAAGATTTCCACCACTTGGCATCATCACAAACTCTCTATTCCTTTGCATTTTCATCCTACAACCATATATTTACTTAACCTTCATCATTTTGCATCAACTATTGTCTTTCCAGCTTGTAAACTGCTCTTTTGATTTGCACACATGTGTTTGGTTACTAGAAGACTATCACTCATGTACTATAACCATGACCATTTTGATTTTCTTGAAAGGCTACATTCACTAGTGTGATTTACATGGGGTTGTCCTTTTATCATGTGTTTATCACTTTTATTCATGATTATTGCTCAGATTATGATTGCTTTTGTCCTTTATGTTGTTGCTATGATTCAAAATATTTGGACCACTGCTTCTTCATTGGACTGTTCATTATAAGCTTCCCCTCTCTATAGTATGTCCCTACGACCAATGCTAGAAGTGGATGCCATCAAATTTTCTACCTTACACTTAGATGGAGTTTCCCATGAGTGGTGGTACGATGGCTTGGTCACACTTGGTCATAATCTAATTAACACTTATGATGAGTTTACAAACAAGATCATTGAAATATTTTACAAGATAGATTATGAGATGTGGTTTAGAGAGATTGCATAGTTGAGACAACATAGCTCTATTGATGCCTACATTGTTGAATTTCAAATTCTTTCTGTCATGGTTCCTAATATCATGAAAAGAATATTGGTAGTCCCTTTCATTGAAGTGCTAATGGAGCCATTGAGGGGATGGGTTAAGGATTTTGACCCACCAACTCTCCAAGAGGCGATAAGGAAGGCAATCAGCATGGAGCTTGCAGCCCCAAGAAATAAATTGCAATCCAACACCTTCCAAAATAAGGACATGAAGCATTTTTATAAAGATTTTAATCAACCCAAGAAGTTTTCATTGAGAATGGATGATGACCTCCATAATGAGACTAGAAGGAAAAAATTATGCTTCGCTTGCAAGGAGCCATGGACCCCAGGCCATAAATGCTTTGAAAGAGGCAAAGTTCATCATTTAGAGGTCTATTCAGCTAATGAATCAGCATCAAAAAATTAGAACAATAGTCTAATTTTGAGGATAAAGAAGAAGGAGAGTCATCTGAAGAGTCAAAAGAAGATAAGGAGAGTGAGGGCACTCTTGCCCAACTTTCTAACTTTCAGAAAAATGAATCTTTCAGAGTTAGAGGAGTCCTATGTGGGAAGCGAGTTGTTGCACTCATTGATTTTGGGGTCATGCATAATTTTATTGATAAAGGTATGGTTGCCAAAAGAGGACTCAAGATTGAAAAATTTAAAGGCTTTAAGGTGAGGTGGTGGATGGTTTTACACTTACTTGCACAAGATACCTCATATGAGTATTCAGTTGGGAAACTATGAAGTCAAGGATGACTTCTATGTTGTGAGTATTGGTGACATGGATGTTGCTCTTGGCATCGAAATGGTTGCATTCTTTGGGAGAGATCACATTAAACCTTCATACCATAGAGTTGAAATTCTAATCAGATGAGAAGAAGTTTGTGTTGAGAGGGATTTCTAATGGAGGCCATCACATTATCTCTTTCAAGTGAATAGAAAGGTTGATTTTCCATGACCAAGTGGATTGGGCAACAAAGTGTGTTATAATTCCAAACATGTAAGAAAATTTATAGTGTAGAAAATAGAGAAAAATAATAAGCACAACTTTAACACAATATTTACGTGGAAAACCTAGTAAAATTATAT
>VDFB02366547.1:0-23606 GCA_007258455.2 Sequoia sempervirens
ATATCATATGCAATGTATTGAACTGAGTTTTGATAAAATGGAACATCTATCAAACTGAAATTATCAAGCAAAAAATCACAAGTCAAATCTCAGATTGGGGTTGGCCATTATAGGGTGATGCAATCCTATGAGCATTAGTGACAGAGAGAGAAGGTACCGTGAGAGATTAAGGAGACGAGAAGAAGATTTGTGGGAACGTTGGCCTTCTAAGAGTGAGGAACAACAACTTGAAACACACCCAGTTGAATCAGAAAATTCGGAAAACATGGGTGAAAGGGGTGAAGAAGCTGAAAGAAATAATGGTGAGCAAGATCGTTTGATGCTACTCATGGATGCAATGGTTAGCAGTCAAGAAAGAGCATCCCAACGTGCTCAAGAGACTTATCAACAACTAGCACAGTTGGTACAGAGATTGGATCGTTTGGGGCAAGGAAATGACATGGGACAGTGTAGAGCAGCCAACCAGCAGAACAGGGCAACCATGGCTAGGCCTCTTATGCCTATATTTCCACCAAGAGTAGAGGCACAACCCAATCAGGAGGTTACCTTAGTTGAGATGCAAGACCAATTTAGACAGGATTGGATGGATGCAAGGTTTGGTTTCCAACATGATATATCACTTCAAGATTATATGGATCTTAAGATGAAGCACACACCCAATAGAGGCGATAGAGAGCAGAATAATCATCTTCGTAGAAAAGTAGGGAAACTCAATCTTCCTTACTTTGATGGGTCAGGAAAGATTTCAGCGAGAGCTTGGGTCCAAAAAGTGGACACTTATTTCACTCGTAATCCCATGCTTGAATTAGAGTCAATACAATATGCTTCCATTCACTTAGATGGGGTTGCTCATGAATGGTGGCACAATGAGATGATCACTATGGGACATGCTCAAATTACCTCCTATGCAGAGTTCATAAAAAAATTGATAGAAAGATTCGATAATAAGGACCCAGAATTTCACTTTAAGCAGTTAGTAAGCTAAAACAGTTGGGAACAGTGGATGCTTATGTTACAGATTTTCAAAGATTGTCAGTTTTGGTGACAGATATATCCAAGAGGAGGCTTGTAGTGCTTTTCATTGATGGGTTATCCAATCCTCTTAGGGGTTGGATTAAAGCTTTTAACCCACCTTCTCTACAAGAGGCAATCAAAAAGGCTAGGGATATGGAGTCTTCCACTACTAAGAACAAATTCCCACCTAAGGCCTACCCACATGATAGAGATAAGAAATGTGACAACAAGAACATTCAACCCAATGAAACACCTTCTAAGATTGTGGAAGAAGACCACAGAAAGGAGCTAAGGAAGAAGAATCTTTGCTTTACTTGAAAAGAACCATGGGCCCGAAGACATAAGTGCTTGGATAAGGGGAAGAATCATCAAATAGAAGCATATTCAACAAATGGATCAAAATCAGAAAAATTAGACCAGCAAGCTGAAAAGGAGGAAAGTGATGAAGATAGTTCACAAGAAGGGCCAAGGAAGAAGAAAGAAAGTAGTGGTATGTTAGCTAGGCTCTCTAGTCTTCAGAGAAGTGATTCATTCAAATTTAGGGGATGGTTAAAAGGGCAGCAAATTGTTGCTCTTCTTGATATAGGTGCTACGCATAACTTCATTGATGAAGACATTCTAGCACAATGTGGGCTCAAAACAAAGAAATTTGGCAGCTTCAAAGTTATGGTTGCTAATGGTCACATAATGTCTTGTGTAAGGAAGATTCCACAATTGAAACTCTAGCTAAACCACTACAAGGTGAATGATGACTTTTATGTTGTTAATACTTGAGGCACAAATATTGTTTTGGGAATGCAATGGCTTCGCTGCTTAGGGGAGATCACCTTGAACCTAAAATTCATGGAGCTAAAATTTCAAGAGGGTGATAGGAAAGTGGTGTTGAGGGGAATGACCTAAGAGGGATCTAGGGCTGCCACATGCAAGTTCATGCAGGGAGTCCAATCATGATTGAAGATTAGAACCCAAGCAAGAAGATAAAGACACTTTCCAAGTTTTTGATAATCCTTTCTTTGACATGGACGTGGAAATGGCATTTCATTACCCTCTTTTTGAGTTTCATATTGATAGTTTGGGGGAAAAACAATCTTTCATTGATGGCTTGCTTCCTAAGGTGGATAAGGATGGGTTAAATAATTATGGATTGTGGGTTGACCTTGTGGATTCACCACAAGGGAAGGAGTACTATTGTGACCTTGAGGTTGATAGGGTGGAGAGACTTCCAAAAAAACCAAATGTCCCTTGGATGAAATTCACATGTTGATCAAAGTAGTGCAGCCTCAGCGTAGTGGTGTCATTTTAGAGGAAAGTATCTATGCCCAGGACCATCAACATGGGTTATTGGATACAAATAGTGATGGAAGAAGCATACCATGGGTGGTTGTGGACCAAAAAGGCAAAAAATATGCTGCTATTACTGCTTTATACAGCCACCTTATGAGTCCATTTGTGTTAACGCAAGTGGATTGGAGAGAGATTTTGAGAAAAATTTGGAGTTCTACTTGGTTGATGACTTTTGGAAAGGTGTTTATGTTGGCATATGGTTTAAGTGGACATGGTTTTTGGCTTCTAGTGTTGTCATTGATGGCAACTGAAGTCATCGTTTTGGTCTGCAGTTATGCATTCAATCACCCGGCAAATAAAGCAAAAAACTGTGTTACCGGCAGAGTACTCATGGAACAAGGTATCTGGTCTGATAGTTTCACCGGATCATCATTTTGTGTTGTGGATCGCTGAAATTGTTTGTTAAGCATGTGGAGCATCTTATTATTGAATCTCGTAATGTGGCTATGTAGTTTTGAAGGTCCAGTAGGACATTTTCTGTCTATTTGCTTGATAGAGCTGACTCAATGTAAATGGTGTGTAGCGGATGTATAAAGTAGAATTATTTTAATTATCTTCAAGTTCAGATGTTTAATTATTGGTACTAGCTATTGTGTAGCCGACTTGTTTGGATACGCATCAAAATTATTTATGTTTTGGGCCGACAAGTTGCAAATATTATTAAGTTTTGCTAAGCCGACCTGTGGCGATTAATTCCTGGTGAGCGAATATATTTAGATGATCGATCACATCATTTGGATGAAAAAAGAAGTTGTGCGTGTGTATGTTGCGAAAGTCTAAGGTGTATTTGAGCGATGTAATGCGCAGTTTCACTTGCACATAAAGATTTTGTGTGCGAATTTGAGCAGAACAAAGCAAAAGTTTAATATCAGTCATCAGGACAAAAGTTCGACATCAGAGCTAAACCGGAACTGCAATCAAGCATTGGTAGATGCTATCCATTCAGTTCATTTTCTTTTGGCATTCCAAACTATTGTAAGGGCAGTGAGCCCCCATCTGTCGAGCAATGAACTCTAGGCAGTGAGCCTGAATGCAAGTGCATTCCCATTTTGTAATACTTCTTTTGAGTATACTCAGAACTTATTGTGGATTGGCCATCCACCATGGTTTTTTACAAGGTTTCCACGTAAAAATCCTTGTGTTATGGTTGTGTGGTTTCTTGTTTTCAATTTTTGCATATTAACTTTGATTAAATGTGTTAAGTGGAATAAAGATCAAGATAAAAGAATTATTTTTTGCAAAACACTGATTCACCCCCACCCCCCCTCTCAGTGTTGCTTGTTTCCAACAGTTTTGTTGATTGTGATCAAATTTTCCTTTGGGGTTGAAGATTTTCAGTGTTGCAACTACTGCTCTTATTCCTAGGAGCTGATTTTTCAAAAATCAAACCACAAGCTGTTGATTTCAGACTTGGACAACTGCAAGAATTCACCTTTTCTATCCATTCAGCCTCTTGATAGGGTCAGGTTTAGGCTCCAGATGGAGGGAATAATAGGATTGGCAAATCAAGTTCAATGTTGGATGAGAGTTCTGGTAGAAAACAGTTGTTATTTCTCACTTCCAACTTGCACTTGTGGTTGGAACAGCAGATTACCTCACAATTACAGGACTCTTAGGCTGATTTAGGACCCTAGGATCTCATTTGGTTTCAATGTGGATCAACTTGTTGTTTTTTGAGCTTTGATGGCATCGTTTGAGGACAAGCAATCTTTGAGAAGGGAGGATTGTAATGTCCCCATTTTCGGTGTCCTTATTCAAGCTAGTTTGGTTTTGATTCACTTACTATTTTTAGTACGTACTATATTTAGTAACTGGTATTCGCAACAGTGTAGTGCGGGGTTTTCTGTTTGGGCAATGTGTGGCAATTGTCAAGTGAACTCTAATGTTTTGTGCCAATTTGGTGATTTGAAATATTTACTATTTTTAGAAGCTACTATAAATAGTAAGTCTATTTTCGGTAACTAGTCCTAGCTACTTCAGCAGTGTCTTTTTCAAGTTTGGGCATTGGCATTGCTAAAGTTTGATTTAATTATTATTTATATTTCTCACTTATGTTATTTTAATAAAGTTACTTTAATTTAAGTGAAGGGGGTTAGGGGGTCATGCAAAAAGTACCTTGGAGCCTAATGTAATGATTTAACGTTGTTTTAAAAGGCAACAAAAGCGAAATAGTTTCTTTATGAGCATGGACACCCAAGGGAGATATAATGTGTTTTTTTTTAATAATTAAAAATAAAGTGCTCATGAAGAGGGTCGTTGGCTTTTGGAGGGAAAGAGGATTTGAAATTGTTTGCCCTAATTTCCTTTTGGCTCTTTAAAACCTTTTTTAGGGCCTCATTTGCACATGGCTGAGTTGACGACATAATAGGATGCTGCTGGATTATTTCCAAAATATTGCTGCTGCGTGTTGAGGAAGAAAACCCTCATCATTTGGAACTAATTTCGGTGGTGAAAGATCCACCCTAGCTGGATTTGGTGTGGTTCTATCTCATAAATCACCTAGGGCTTCACAAAAATCTCAAAATATTTTTGGAATGAAAAGATGAAGATCTTTGAGTATTTTTGAAGTAGGTTTTTGGTATTTGGTGTGTTGGACTCATGGTTCAAAATTGGGTTTGATTTCATGGTATTTTTGGAGCTGTTACAGTGGTCTGAAAGCTTTCTTTTTGAAATCTGGAAACATTTCTTACCAAGGTCTGATATTGGAAAACAATTCATAACTCTGTGCACATTCAGGGTTTCATTCTAGGTATTTCTCCAATGGATTTCCCACATCTTGGTGCCCTATTTCATGCATAAACTTGGATTTATTGAATTATTTCTGATTTTTAAGGGCTGGCCGCCCCACCTAGGGATGCATGCATTTTGGGAGACTTCTGGTTATTTTGGACCTGCTGTTGTATAGGTCATTTCTATGTTATTTGGATGTTCCGTGGAGCTGATTATGAGGCGTTGAAATCCAAGGGGGTTGTTGGTCTTTCTTCTATATGGCGTATGATGCAAGTTTGAAGGTGTTTGCTGCTGTTAAAAGCCATTACCAGGTCTGAAACTGTTGATTATGAGCAAAACTACAATCAGCAAACAGGGTTATATTTCAAAAAAGAAAAACAGGAGTGACCATTACATGTTCTTAAAACAGTGCCTTAACAAACGAAATTCAAGATTGAACTCTTCTATGCAAACAAGAGATAAATACAACATAAAGAAGAATGTGGGGTATAATCTACAATGAACTGTCAATATGATTTGAAAAACGAGTTTGGCAATAACTGGGTAGATGCTACAGATATTTGACATCACTATAAGTATGATTGTTTTCGCGCTAATTTTGAATTATGGTAGGATTAAGACTGCATTCTTTTATTTAAAGTCTAAAAAACACTCATGAAAAATGACCGAATAAGTAGACAATCTTATCTCAATCAGTGTATAAGGTTATGCGCGTGATTTTGGCAAGCAAATAAATAGGGTAATAATTCAGTAAAACTACCAGAGAAAAGAGAAGCAAGTGCCAACCTTCCGGCAGACACATATCTATCTGCATAATCTGTAGGAAATGGGAGATCCTCTGCATCGCCCTCCACGATTTTACATTCCTTGAGGGGCTCCTTTTTCTTGGCTTTGGCGAGTTGATGAGGAGACTGGTCCAAAATGGTTACATTCTTTGCATCAACATGTTTAACAATACCCAATGTTGTAAATCCAGTGCCACCTCCAACATCGACAACAAGCAAGTCCCTGCTCCAAAGATCTGCAGGCTCAAGTGCATCATCTCTCATGTCTTCTGTCCAGTGACCTGGATTAATAACATGGTCATATATGATAGAAAGGAATCTATAGAACCAAAACGCTTCCTGTTTGTGCTGAATAAACCGAGGTTGTGAAGCTGGTCTGGATGAAGATATACTGCATCTAGCAACTCCTGTGCCCGTTCTTGTTCTGTTCTTCAATATGGGGAGTGAGAAATATAATTTTGGCAAAGATACTCCAACGATGTTGGCATTTGAAAAGCACAAACCACGGCAACTGGGTTTAAAAGAACTCATCTGATAATGGTTGAGAGAGCTTCTAGTAGATGGATTTGATGGGTTTTTTATAGAAAGAGCTACTGTCACAGCTCCACTACCCGCAATGACCATTGAAGCCATTGCCAATGTGCTCAGAAAACAGACTAGAGAGTCAAGCTATCCTTTGCCTGCAAAGATAGAAGCAACCCTGACATTAGAAGAGTGATTGATATCATTACCTTCGGCAAGAAATTGAAGGCATGAAATGGAAACCGTTTTGCTTGTCTTTCTTAAGTTACTCTGTCACTGTTAATAGAGTTATATAGTCTTTTGTCACTGCATGAAACATATCACAGGGACTAATACCTTGATTACCAAGCTAAAACCACAAACATAACTTTATACGAATCGGAACAGTCCATTTTTTGTCTATTGAAACCCATTCAAATTCTTAACTAGGAAAACAGTGCTCAAAACACTAAAAGCAACACAAAAACCCAGTTATTAAAATCCATTCCTATCCCTGGATAATGTAGCAGCATTTACAAAATTGCTCCAGCTATGCAACACCCAGTTGACAAGAACGACTTAAGAAACCATGTGGCATAAACCCACTTGAAGAAACACACAGTAGTGTAAAACCCATTTGCCAAAGTCTAATAGATTCCACAGAACACATGCTTTCAGCAAATGGTTTATCAAGATTATTCTTCTGTGTTACAGAGTCGAAAGTGGAGGTTTGATTTTGCATTCATTCAAGCGTGCTTTACATGTGGCAGGAATTCAAACAGAAACCTTAAAAAGAAAAACTGATCTAATCAATTGAAAGCTTACCAAGAATGATTAGTAAGCATGCCCCAATGAGCATTACAGGGAAGTAGAATGGAGTGCTGCCCAAACATTAGGGGTCGCATATTGGACATCAACGGTAATAATTGATGTGTGTTTTGTTTAACAATTTCATTGGTGCAAATGAGTGACTGGATCAGGCTGTCGACTTCCTTCCACGTGGAGATCTTACCACCTCAGATCGAGAAGTTGTCATTTTCAAGCCATAATAGGTTAAGGTTTCACAAGCCCCCTCGTTCTTTTCTTCTTCTTTTATTAGCCTAATTCTTAATTCATTCAAGCCTCCTCATTCTTCATCTTCCTTGGTCTCCATCCAATAATTGCAACGCAACCTTAATATTTGCACAAATGAAATAAAATGTAAGTGGCTTTTCTAATTAGTTGAGTGGTTCACAAATAGTTTTTCAAAAGGGTTGAGTTTCTAGTTTTTTAGATTGTGATTTCTAATCAAAGGAGGTCAATAATTTATGTTCTTAATGTCAATTAAGTAAATTAGTAATCTGATTTTGGTGTGTAATAGATATGTTGATGATGAATGTATTTATTTAGATTATCATGTTTTTAGCATGAAGTGGGATAATGCATGAATTCACTTGCAAGGCCATTAAGCAAGTGATCTTTTTTCTACATCCTTTGTTTCCATAAATAAGTCATAGCTTCAAATTGATTATTTTTGCACACACAAATGTGACATACAAATGCAGTACTAAATTTTGATATTTTAAAAATTTTGAATTAGAAAAATTTAGCCTAAAATGCTCATTACACCAAAAAACTAGATTAAAATTTATACAAAAATAAGAAGGTAAGTATGATCACAATTTTGAGATAATTACAAATAAGGCTATCTATGAGGGTTTTCTTGTAGTAAGTGGTGAAATTTTATATTTTCTCCTTTAAAATTTCTCCAAAAGATTAATTTGTGATTTTCACACAAATTTCACATGCTTTTTGAAACACTAAATACAAAATTCCATAAGAGAAACTCAAAATCTTCTAATGTACAAAATATGACCATTTACAAGCATAAATTAATTGAAGCAAATTCGGTAACATATTTGCTTTCATAAGGAATGTGGGTGCATTAGGAGACATGCAAATCCTTATTTGAGTTGTAAAAAGTGCATTTTAGCAAAGGTCAAAAATACAAATAGCAATGGTTTGGATGTCTTCACACACTAAACATCAAAGACCATAATAATAAACAAAAATGACATACAATCACTAATCTTGGAGGTCATGAGAATGAGGTAAATATATATGACCAAAAATTGAGATCAATAGTAGTATTCTTCAAAAATGATTATATTAATTGCATACATTTATGTTAATTAGTAGCTTGTTTATAACAACAATAAGAAGTAATTCATTTATCGAGACTATGAAGCTCATTATAGGAGAAATAAGGAGTTAAAGAACAACATTTTTATACCATTTTTTTTAAAATGCTTGAAACTATGCATTAATTGATATCTTCATGTGTCTTCCATAATCTAGTTTAACAATTGACAATAACATAAATGATCCAATTGCAAAGCCCCATACAAAAAGCAATTTCACATCATTATAGGATTATAATAGTTTTTAATTGTGGATTAACTTGACCAAATAGAATTAAAATTAAAATAATTACTTACAAAAGTGGCTATTGTGATGGCTAAAATAAGAATAACAATAGAAATTTGAACATTAGTTTATTTCTTTTATCTTGCATGAATTAATAACAAATAGATAGTGTAAGTGTGGAAAATGTAAACTAAATACAATTAAATACACCTCTTAATGAAACATTGTATCAAGATTAAATATGAATTTAACTAATTTAAAACACTGAAAAGCCTGAATGTGTCTCATTGTCTCCTATCTCCAAAGATTTATCAAATTACAGAAGCTCTTAGTTTCGTAAGCATCGTAATTGTTTAAAATGCCTATCTAGAGAACGGAATGGATGGTAAATGCAATGATGTGATGATTAAGAATTATTCCTAGATGATATGGAGCTACTATGAACTATCTTGACATGAAACCTGCTAAATGGAAGCTACAGAAAAAACTAATGATGTTGTCGTGATATGAAATTTACTGATGCCATGATGCTATGATGATACTAAAATGCTAATGCTAATGCTTATGATTGCTTGATTGCTTGAGTACTAATTCTTACAAAGTAATTTTGCATAAAAGATGATAATTCTTCGGTCATTTTCATGCTTCAGAAGGCTGTATATATAGATTTTCGGCAACAGTTTTGCACAGGGGTAACACAAAAGAGGCTGAGATTAAATCTGGGGATTTTGAATGGTACAAGATGAGAAGGTGGAGCTGATCACGGAGGATTGTTCCTCCCCATGAAAACACCAGGCAAGATGAGAGGAAAGATTTGAGGTAGAAGATTGAGAGGATTGTCTGGAGGTTTGTCCTCAAGGCTTTTCCCGTGAATGCCAGTTGCATTAATTAGATTTGAAAAATCTAATTTTATTGGTGAGTGAATAGAGGGATTTGATTTATGCACTTATTTGAATATATTTGATTTATTCAAATTAGCAAAAAGAGAGATAAATAATTTAATAAAACAAACTATAGAATTTGTTTATTAAATTAAAATAGAAGGAATATGATAATTAAATTAAAGATTTTAGGATATCTTTATTTAATTAAGAAGAAATGTGATGAGATAGAAGAATTAATAGTGAACTTAATATAAATAAATATTTCTATTTATTTACTAAGTAGATGAATTTAGGATTAATTAATCAAATAAATCATATTTAATTAATTAGATTCTCCAGACCATTTTTAGGTGTCTACAAATAGGTTGTAAAAGAGAATTGAAACATTTACATACATATTAACATTTGAAATCAATTGAACAAAAGACATTATTTTATCAAGAATATTTGTTTTTATCTATTTCTATTTGGCAATGCCCTCAAGCGGTCTTCTTCTTTCTTATTTAATGCAAGACATGGACTATTTTGAATATGTACATATATTTGGTATGTGACATTAAGGCATGTATGAAGACCCACAAAGCAACATATTGTTGATATAATTGTGAATGTGAGTTCTTGACAATCAATGTTGTCGATGTTGATTATTGTTCTTTAAATGACTAACAATATGGTTTATAGATTTTTAAGGCTTGTGTCATTTTAAGAGGAATGTAGCAACACCCATTGTGACTTATTGGGATGATTTAACTTACAAAGTTGAATCAATCCACTTTCCATGAAATCTATACAAATTTTATACATTTTGTAAGATTTTGAAGAATTAGAATGGCATTGTTAGATAGTAGGGCTACTTAAATTGTGATTTTTTATGGAGGAATGAATGGTTGAGAAGAGGTGAGGTTGTTACTCTCTTGCTTGTATCCTATTAAATATAACATCTAATATAACTTTGGAACTATATAGATGCAATACACTTGCTCTCTAATTGCTAGAAACATGATATGTCCCACACAAAATTCCAACATTATCAATCCCAATTTCTAAGTCCCGTCATCATAAAAAAATCGTGTATCTACTTCATCCTTCAATGTAAATTCAATTTTTCATTAATTAAATATATTTTATCATTAGAAAAAAATAAGTTAGTATTGTTTGTAATGAATATATCTCAGAGATCTCAAATGTGAATTATTGAATCCTTAAGCAAATGATGGGTTGGCTTGGCCATAACTCCCTATAGAAACATGTCATATTTTTTATTTTTGGCACAAAACAAGCAATAAAATGTTCATTTATCTTTTTTCTATCTCTTTTCATCTATATTACCCCTTGCTTTCTCTCTCTCCTTTAACTCTATCTATCTACCTATTTCTCTAAATCTCTTTATCTCTATGACTATATCTCTTTGTTTTTATTTATTTCCCTCTTTATCCCTCTTTCTATATTCCTCTCTTTGTTCCTCTAGCTAACTCTCTCCCTCTCTTTATTTTACTCTCTTTTTCTACCTCTCTCCCTTTGTATTCTTTTATATATATATATGAAATGGTGAAAAATAGGGTTGGGATTGATTGAAATCAAAAGGGGGTTCACTAAAATGATAGTAAATAGACCTTTTTTCTATTATTTCATTCAAGAAATGAGATTCAAACAGTGAAAGGACTTTCAACCTTAAGGTGAGTCAAATCAAAGTGTGAATCTGCAAATTTCCCTTTTATGCAAGGACAGGGATCTTGATTAAAAAACACTTTGGGGAGAAAAATTAAAAATAGCAAACAAACTCCAAAATGCAAGCTATAAAATGCATCTAATAGATTAACCTCAATTCTAATGGAACCAAAAAACAAAATGTAGATCTAAGAATGGGAAAATGATGTGTACGAGTCACCAAAAGTGATTTTTCAAAGCTTACTAAGGACTCATTCACCCTATGGTGAATGGATCCTGGATAGGGCTTTGTAAAAATGGTTTCTGGGTTCTTTTTTGTTGTTCCTACACTCCCAGATCCCTAATTTTCACAATCGGACAGTCAAAAATAAATCTTGTAGGTGAGTTTATGTGAAATTGCAAGAATAATGACAACAAAGAAAACTTTGCATTTTTTCTCTTTAAGAGATCTTCCACCTAAAATCTACAAACACATATCAAGAGGGAAAAATGTTTTATTGTTGGTGAATGGGGGTTTGCCTTGTTCAAACCCCGTTTTGGTAATTAAACCTTGTAACTTGAAATGAAATAGCATGAAAGGAATGATGAATGAACAATCCTATGTCACAACTCATCGAACCCTTGAATGAACCTTGGAATGTAGATCTGCAACTTGCATGGAATGGTTTCAATGGATGTGGATCTTGATCTTGAAACTTGATTTGAAACAATTCCTTTGAATGCTTGGATGGATCTTGAACACTATAGGGTAAAAGCACAAACCTGTGTCACACTTTATAAAGGAATCAACCAACAACAAAAAAAATTATGAACTTCGAGCACATAAAAGTGGTCTTTATGTTTTGAATTTCAAAATGGTGTAAACTAATGAAATATAGAAATTTTGATGAATTTTATTGTTGCAATTTTTAAAATTTAAAAAAAAAAAAAAATTATGTTTTTATCAATTTAAGGTCAGATTTTGGAATGCTGAAAATTTCATAAAAGAGTGACTTCACGGGCGTTAAGAAAAAATTGAAAAAAATTCATTTCTCCCCTAATTTTTCTCCAAATAGGTAACTTCAATATCTTGTGCATGGAAAAAATTCAAATTTTGATGTATATTTTTCTTGTAATAACGCTTTAAAGTCAAACATGTCAGAATTTGACAGTTTTCATGGGCGGCCGTCAACTATTTTCAATTTTTTTAATCATTTTCAAAAAACAAATTATACCCTTTTGAAGAAGACTCCCTCCTCTTTTGCACCATATAAGATTTAAATTTTTTTAATAAGTTTTACTATCATTTTTTTAATTTGTAATCAGCCTCTTTTTCATTTTAAAAACCTACTTGCATTATTTTAAAAATAAAATATATTAAAGTTAATCAAATTATTAAAAAAATTATATATTTGGATTTAGAACTCTGAACTCTACAAAAGGGTATTTTTGTTTTTTTAAGAAAAATCATTCTAACTAAAGAAATTCTTAGCTAAAGTTGAAAGTTTCAGAAAATTCTGAAAAAAGCTGAGTTGGCTGCCAACTAGGATGCCACATAGACAGTTTCGATAGAAACAGTTTCTACCGAAACCCTTTCTATAGAAACCTCGCACATTAAAAAATGCAATTTCAAAGCCAATTTCAAAGCGGGAAAAGGAAAATTTTGATTTTTTGGGATTCAGCCGAAACTTATTCAGTCAAAACCTATGTGCCACGTAATAGGCCATGTGGTTTCGGTCGAAACCTAGTCAGTCGAAACCTTTCCGGCCGAAAATATTTCGCTCGGAACTATTTATTTGGCCGAAAGTGTGACACAGTTTTGTGCTTTTACCCTACATCAACATATTAGCTCAAATAACATGCATGATGCATGGAGACTTTGAAATGATAATGGGATCTTGATTGTTGCAATAGATCTTCTATAAATCTTCTCTTGAATGCCTTGAAAATGCTCTTGAAATGCTCTTGATAATGCTCACTTGAATGCTCTTGGTGCTCATGAAATTTTCTAGGATCTAACATAGTGAAATGACCTCTTATATAACACAAGCCGACATGTGAATATACATTTGAAATCATTGAAATATTGCCAAAAACATAGTAAAGATTTAGGTCCTAGGCCTAAGTGAGGACCCATTCACCCAAGGGTGAATGGGTCCTAGGTCACTTACCTAGGACACACATTTTCCAATGTTAAATGTTATGTTATGGCATTAATGAATGTCGGGTTTTGCTCTTCGTAAATTGCAATTATTTAGGCTTGGATTTGAATTAAAGGGGCCAATTAAGGAAAATTAACCTCAATTAATTAATAAAGCCCTAAATGAGTGTGAAGGTGTAAAGGTACACCTTACAACACCACAAATAAGGCACAATTAAGTCCATTTTATTTTAATAGGGCCCTAAACTTAATGTGAATATGTAAAATACATATTATAACACTAAATTAAGGCATAATTTAGTTCATTTTATTATTAATTATTTCCCAAATTAAGTGTGAAAAAGGAATACTTTTTCCTACACTACATTTATCCCCCACTTTAGTGAGAGGTTGAGTGCAAGCGCAAACTCACACTAAAGTAGACATTCAAGACACATATGTATGCAACAATGACAAAGATACTCAATCATACACTATTAAAGTTTGGGAGAGAGGGAGGCAGAACAAGCTTCAACTGTCCCAACATGATGTGGAACACGGTTGTTTTTCTAGTGAAGGATGGATCAAGCTTCGATTGTTCAACGCGATGTTGAACACGTCTAGGCTATTTGTCCTACACGTTGACAAATAAAACTTGATGTCCACTATGCAAACAACACATACACTCACACGAGCTAATGGAACCTTAAGTCATCCATTAGGTGAGCCCCCAACAGGTGGAAAATGAAAGAATCTTATTAGGCTCCCATGTCATATCGAAGCTATCCTCTTGAAAACTTCAATAAGGCACCACAATATGAAACTTTGAGCTTCACAAGACCTAACAAGCTACATTATGCTAAGCACTCATGAACATGGGCAAGGATCCATTAGCAAGCAAGGTGTGTTATGCTTGGTGGCCTTGAATTTATGGGTTTGAGCTTCATAAGGTTAACAAGTTGTATTATGCTAAACACTTATGAACATTATACACACATATATATAGGTTTGTTCAAAGGGACTTTGCTTAGTTCATGTAAGGTCTCTTCCTAGGGATCATCGTGCCTAATGTCTCCAAGAGAGGACAAGTCTAGAATAAGAGAATCACAACTTAGGGAATGCAACACGTAGCATCACCACTAAGAGGAAAGTCATACGCTAAGAAATATCACAGTCTCAAAGGACATCAAACCTAATGACACCACCAAGAAAAGGACACATCACAAGAATAAAGAAAATCACACAATGAAACATGAGTGTCAATGTATGCCCCCACTTTAAAGTGATTGCTAACACCATTGTTGTGAGCAATTAGCTTTAAAGTAGCTAATATTTAATGCTAACCATAAGGAAGACATGAGCTCGCTTATTCAGAAATCCCTATGCTAAGTCATATGTTCTCGAATGAAACTACATGAAAGGGGAAGGGGTTTCCCCCAAAAACACATAAGTGCTCTACGGATTCAGGGTCATTATATCTTTGCTACAATGTGATTATAGAGCTTGAAAACATCATCATTCCCCAAATACTAGCAAAACTGGAAGAATGGCACATAGAGAGTGAAAGTAAAGAAAAAAGGATTTTGGTTCAAAATGGAAGAGACCTAAATGTCTCAATGCCTTGCGCCATCCCCAAAAGGAAAACATAAGACAAAAGAAAAGATAAATGTTTACGACATATAAAAGAATATAGATACAAATAGAGGAATGCACATAAAGAGAGAGATACATCAAATGAAACATTATGAGGGATCACATTACACACATGCAATCACATAAAGAAACATGGAAAAGAAAATAAAGCAAAATACTAGTAAGGAACATGTAAGTTGACCTATAGTAGGTTTTATGCATCTCAATCTTGTTTAGTAAATACAAAAGGTGGACAACTAGCCAAAGGGACAATGTCAAGTGCCAAACTAGGACATGTGCCAAGTTCAACACTCTTATTAAGAGGATCATATTTTAAGATCATGGAAGAGGAAAACATTAGATTTAACTTGATAGAGCTCCTAAAATTTTGCAAAATTATGAGAAAACCATAACTTGAGTCATGATTCTTGAGCTCTATAATCAAAATGGGCTAAGGGTCTGGTTGTAAACCGTAATTCCATAAGCATCCTATTCCAAAACCCTTCGTTGTTATAATTTTTCAATGACTTGTTCCTAACGGTTACTGGTTAACTAAGTCATAACTTAAGCCTTCAAACACGTCTAGTTATCGGGCCCCTTCGGTTAGGAAAGTCAATTTCTCCTCACTTGGTCTTGAGCTAAATTTTTATAAAGTTGGGCTAATTATTTTAAAGGGACTTAAGTCGTTGCCCCCAAGGGTCTCATTATCATTGGCCTAGTCTTGGCCCCTCTTTATGATTAATGTTTAGTGTATGCAGGAAGGTGAGTCATCGGATATGAAGATTCAATCCTCGTCGCCCATCGCACACCGTGCGAGCATTTATGGAGAGCCATCATGAAGCATGCGAGGTTCGCAAGATGTTGATGTGTGTCCCCACCTTATGGAGCCTAACCCATGCACTAATGCCCAGTAACCAATGACGGTGAGATCAACGGTCATTGTGCAGTCTCTGAATTTAATCTGGGCCATTCATCGCACACCTCACAACATTTTTTATTAATGTCTGCTAGACAACTTGCAAGGTATGTGAATGGTTGACACATGGTATTTTTTTACCACTGTGTGGAGTATGGTGAATCCCGTGGAATGAGTGACATGAATCCCAGTCAACATCTTCTCATTGGTCAAGAGATGAAGAGCTAGGGTATTGGGTTGTCAAACCTGATTTGACTACATCCTAGCCGCTCAATCTTCCATCTCATTCTGATATCAACGACCTATATTCAAAACTCAAAAAAAACACATGTGATAGCCATTTTTGTTCTACAACCATTGAAGCATTAATGGTGTGCTTTCTTCAAGAATGATCGAATCAAGTCCTTGTGCATGCGAGGAATTAATTCCTAGCTATTATGAGGAATAATTCGCTAATCTCCTGGTACTAGGATGATAAACAGTGAAGTAATCAACACTAGTAATTAATTGCCTCTTCAAGTGTGTGATGACAAAGTTGATGAGAAAATACTATCAGGTTTGCTCGATAAATACAGATGAAGTGATAGCTATTTTCACCATTGTATTCAGTAGTTGGCATCTCTCTGAATTTGTGCAAAACGAGGAGTGTGTGAATATGAGTTTGAGAAGCTACCAAGTAGTAAAAATGAGCAAGACAACTACCTCCACAATACCAGTTAGAAGGTCACCCAGACTTAATTTATAGAGGCCTCATGAAGAAATTTCTGAACATGAATACAAGGTACCTAAACATGCCCCATCTGCAAAAGAGAAGGCCTTAGTTGAGAAGCTTTTGTATGCTCTTGTTAGATGCAGTAGCAGACTTAAGCACCATGGCATTGTTATAGAAAAGGCTAAAGAAAAAGGCAAGGAGCCTACGCCATTTTCCTTTGGAGTCTGCAGGAAGATACGATATGGACACGGATCTTATGGGTGGCAAAATTTGCCACTATTATAGGCAGTCCTTCAAAGAGTGCAACAAAGACATAATCAAGTTACAAATAATATATTATGATGTTGAACCAAGTTGCAATCCTAAGAGTGGAGGTGCTGTCAGTACCACCATTATCCATCAAGACTTCAAGTGGGTGTGATGGTTTTGTTCCAGACAAGGACAAAGACAAGGAGGGTGTTGAAGTTTCTTCTCCATCTCCTGCAACAACGTGAAGTAGGCGCATGTATCGTGGGATTAGTGTTGGTGTTGGTTGGTTTGTTGGTTGAGAGAGAATTTGTGTGTGGTCTTTACAAATTTTATGTTGATTGATAAAGTTGTTGTGGTGGTTGCTCCTATTTCTCATGTGTGGTGGTGGTTTTTTGGCCTTTTGTGTTGACTGTGGGTCTCCAAGGTGACGTGACATCGATTGCAAGGTGTTGTTGGTGATTGAAGGGAAGTTTTGACAATACTTGTGTTTCCCTTCTGATGATGGTTGCAAGTTTTGCCTCCCCTTTTTAACGAGTGATTGTAACTTGTCATGTGGGGAATTTTGAGATGAAATGCAATTTGATTTTGAAATGAAATATTTGAATTGTAACTGGCTTTGAGTTGGATGCTTGTTGCTCCCTTGCATTATAAAAGGGATTTCAAGGCTCATTTGTAGGGGGTTCTGGTCTCTAATTTTTTTGAGTCTAATAGTACTTTCAGGGTAGAAGCTAGGTATAGAAAAATACCAGCAAATTGAATCGTTGAATTGTCTGGTTTTAAGTTGTGCATATGTTAATCTTAAAGTAGTTTTATGGGAAGGACTAATATTGAAACAAATATTATTCCTAAAGCATTCACTCTCCTTCTATATTTTTTGTGTAAATTATGAATGGAATATCAAAGATAGATTTGTTCATTGTCAAATATTTGTTTGAATGTATGTCCTTGTCTTTGCTTTGGTTCAAAGAATCAATTAAATTCTTGAATAAGGTCATAAACTTGTGATAATTTATACAAGATTCATTAAGGAGTTATGTTTTAGGAACAATGAGTTTTCATGATCTAAGGCATTATGAAAATAGTCCTTAATTGTCAGAGCTAAAGAATCCATGTATTACTGGTTGTCATGTGAGTGACTCTAATTCCCATTTGATAAGACACTGGTCAATTTGCACATGGTATTTACATTTTGAAGTATAATATACCCAATCATGGACTCAAGATCAAAATATATTTCATCTAAAAAAATATTAACCATGAGGCATGTATTTGAAATAATTTTTTGTTCCCAATGAATGAATGATTATTTTCTTAAAGATTAGCCAGTCTTTTAGTGAATTGTGTTTATTCACCTTCCATGGGAATCGATCTGTGAATTGATGTGTTTTGCACTGAATTAATCAAAATGAACACAATAGGAACACCCTCCTAGGTCCCACAAAGCCTAAAGTACAGGAATAAAGACCTCAAAATTCTCTATTTGTTAAGTTGGACATTCCTCTTAGGGGCTCTTGAGTATGAAAGTTGGCTGCTCTTTAGAGAGGTCTAAGGGTGTACTAGAAAAAACACCAACATAACTCATTATGTACTTCCTCATCAATCTTAGCAATTTCAATGTCATCATCCAAGTTAATCGCAATGGGGGGTCTTATGACAATATGCATAGAAGTGTGTTCATGTTTATGCTATGGTGAGGGCAAAGAGGCATCATGCCTTGCGGGAGATAAGTTTGGATTTTGATTTTCTATGTTGTTCTTTTGTTCTTTTTCTTGTAACAAATGAGCAATAGCATGAAATCTACGCCTACGCTCTCTAGCATTTCAATTTCTTTTCATTTGATTTTCATGTTGTGTTTGCATAGGAGCAAGCTTTATCAACCATAGGTTTCTTTTCTTCCCTTAAGGGAGGGATGAAAGGAACCATGGGAGGTTGTTCAACCACTTTATCTTTAGCTTTGCAAATTTGTTTGACTTTAGGAAGCACAATGGGATTTGTTTGATTATCTCATGGTCTCTTATAGGAAATAGGTGAGGCATTTTTCATAGGCTAATTTTGGATATTTGGAAGGGCTTTTGGTTCAATCATATTCTCATCAAGGATGGGTAGAAACAATAATCACCTTGATTGAGGCATATTGCTAAAGGATAATTAACTTTATATGTAGCTTTACTTGCAAATTTTGTCAATTTGAAAATTCATATTTTGCCGGGGAGATTATAAGTTCAATTAACAGGGCCAAAGAAAAGAGGAAATCAAAGAAAGATCCACCAGGAAGGCTTGGGATTAGAAATACCTCTAGGTGTTGCTTAAGTATCTCATTGTACCAAAGAGCTTTCTGTGACTGCTGTACACCCAGCCTGATGATGGGGTTGACATTCATGGAGATGCAGGGCATGGATGGCCTAACTTCCTACCAGAAATTGGTTGGCCAGCGGAAGGATGATGAGTAAGATGGGGCGACTATGTTTTTTTAGTCCCAACCTTTAGAGGGGTTATGTAGCAATCCTTAGGAGGCAAGAAGAAGCCATTATGCTGTTTTGATTCCATGCTTTTGTTTTATTATGTATCTTGGTAGAGTTCATGCAAATGAGGGGTGTCCAGGTGATCCACATTCTCTACGGACATGATCAATTAATATCCACATTGTAGTCTTGTCATTGTTTCTTTGACCAATATTAGCAAGGACCATGAGGGTGCATTTTTTAGAGTATGTCTTCTTTGTGAAAGCATATTAATAATATCCAAGCAGCTTCTTAGTTAGGCCCTTAGAGGGGTTTATCAATAATTGATGAAATATAGGTGTGTCATCACATCGTTCTTTGTTTCAATAGATTTGACAAAGGAGAAATTATGATTAGTCATAGGATTGGTAAAGATTTGCAAATTTTGATTAGGAGGAGCCATAGATTTATTACCTTGATCATTAACACCTCCAATTAGGACATGATTAGAATCAATGAGGGCTTGCAATAGATGTTTAAGACACTTGCAATGTTTTGTATCATGTCCATTTTGTCGATGGAAATGGTGATATGCATTTGATCTATAGCTAGGAGGTAAAGGCTTAGTAGGATCAAAATATCTAATAAGAGGTAAGGAAATCAAATAATTTTCTAAGAGTTGCAACATGGTATTATGAAGGGTATCAAGTAGAGATGTAAACTATCCATTTTTATCCGCAAAGGCATATGGTTTTGTCATTTTTATAGCAGCCATTTGGATGTTAACATTTTGATTGGATTGAGGGGGGTTAAGTTGTAGAAAGCATTTATTTTATTTCTTGAAAGGTTGATAGTTGTTTTGAGGTGTAGATTTGGACTTTTCAAAATGGTTAGAGGGAGTTTTCACTTCACTACTACTAACCAAATTTTGGTAATCATAAAGGGTTGTACACAATTGTGTGAAGGAAGGCAATCTCATCATCTCAAGCTTTGTTTGAATTTTTTCTTACAAATTGGAAATAAACATTCTTGGAAGGTTGGCATTAGGAATCTTAGTGTTTATTTGTGAATAAAGCATTTGATACCATCCTATGAAATAATTGAAATTTTCATCATCCTTTTGTTTACATGTCATCAAGTCAACTAAAGTCATCTTGGGACCCATATGAATTTGGAAGTGGTTGTAAAAGGCATCAATAATTTCATTGAATGAACCAATTGAATTATTTGGTAAGGAGAAAAACTACTCTAAAGCATTGTCTTTCAAGGATCTAGGAAATAGCTTAGCCAAGATTTTATCTTCAAAAATGAAGTCACTACATAGGGCGGTGTAAGCGAAAACATGACTAATGGGATCTCCTTTCCCACCATATTTCTCAAATGTAGGACCTCTATACCTTGTGGCATTTGTGTACTCAATATCTCCAAGGATAAGGGATTAGTTTTTATGTATTGTGAAATTTTTCCATAGTTGTTTTGTTTAAAGGTGGCAATTTGTTGTTGAAGGGATGACATGTTTTGCAAAAGTGTGTTAAAGACTGGATCATTGTTGTGAATGAGGTGGAGTGGTGTATGTTTACAGAGGGCAAGTGAATTGTAGGTTTGTAATGGGGGATGGTTGAGGAGATATGAGATTTGAATGCACAAAGGTAGAGGGATTCCTAGTGGAAATAACTAAGGAAGTGTTGACATTGCTAGTAGGTTGAATGGTTGTGGTAACACGAGTACTAGTGTATGTAGGAATAGAGGTGAGGGTTGTGGAAGGAGGAATTGAATTTCCACTTTGGTTTTGAGTATATGCCAAAGCTTGAGCACAACTAGTCATGGTAGGGATGTTCTTATTTAAAAGATGACCTAGACTTCACAAAATCTCTATTCCATGTTTAGTTTCAAGCATTTTCCTCACATTATCTAAAGTAGAAATGACACTAGTATCAATGTTTTCATTATTCATAAAGTTTTGCAACTTTTCTATGTCCTCATCCATTTTTCTTATGTTTTCTTGTGGGATATGAGCAACATCATGCACACTATTTGTAGGTGGGGAAGTCATTGGAAATGAGGTATGGATGTTATGATCCACATAGGGTTGATTATCAACACTATTAATCAAAGAGTTGGAGAACCCAAGATCTGCGACGAATGGTGTATCATGGGATGACATGAGTCTCGAGCTACATATCACAATAGTATTGCTAATAGGACACCAAGTTGTAAAGCTCGTACAATATTCACAAACTTAGTGTGCACACCCAAAATGTAAAGAAGGGTGAAATGCAATGCAATGACCTAGAACACAATTTTTAGATTCTAAACAATGTAATTTTCTTATTACACAAGGAAAAAACTTGAAAATGATATCTTGTAAACGTAATTTTGAAATCACACAATACACTAAATTTATCAAATTAGGCTAAATATGATCAATTTCAACTAACAAAATTTTTGTAAACTGAAACAAAAAACTAAAAACAACAAAATGAAATGCAAAAACAGATGTTTTAGTGCCCAAAAAATTAGGAAATGACCCTGATCATGGACTCATTCACCTTAGGGCGAATGGGTCCTAGGTTAGGGTTTTTTTAAATGTTTTTACAAATTTCTAAGATGATTTTAGTGGTTTCTAGATCCTGATCAGAAACAACAAGTTACAGTTTGATTTTTCTATGAATTTAATGTTAAATGCAAGTGCAAAATGTGACAAAATGACAAACTAGGAGACCTAATAATTTGATGCTTACAATTTTCAATTTTCAAATGCAAATGAATAATGATGCAATGTTGTGTAAATGATATGCAAAATGATTGTTTTTTTGTATTTTTTAGATTTAAAGAATACAAAGAGGCAATCCTAAAACCCTTAAATGAAATGCAAAGTTAAATGCAAACTAAACAACCCTAAATAAGATTCGTTTCAGTATTACATTGGGAATCCCTAAAGATATGAATACAGGATCTATAAAATCTAAGTTGCAGAATGTGGACTCAAAGAATCAAGAAAATTTGTGTGATCCATAGTTAGGTTCCACCACAATTTAAAATGGTGAGAGGGTTGAGTTAAGAGAAAGGAGTTCACCAGGCTAATGATAATGAATGAAGCCTATTTTCCACTGTGTCTTCTCTAAATTTCAAGAGGATTTAAACAATGAAAGGCATCGGCCAGCCCTCAAGGTGCCAGAGGCTCCAGGGTGTGAATCTACAAATTTTCTTTTATGCAGGATGGGATCTTGATTAAACAACACTTTAGGAGGAGAAAGATTAAAAATAGCAAACAAACTCCAAAATGCAAGCTATAAAATACATCTAGTAGATAACCTCAATTATGATGGAACTGGAAAATAAAATGTAGATCTAAGAATGGGAAAATGAAGAGTACGAATCACCAAAAGTGCTTTTTT
The DNA here is from genome assembly GCA_007258455.2 of Sequoia sempervirens. NCBI lineage: Eukaryota > Viridiplantae > Streptophyta > Pinopsida > Cupressales > Cupressaceae > Sequoia > Sequoia sempervirens. Next base: position 22,800 of record VDFB02366547.1, read on the forward strand.
AAAGCTTAGTAAGGACTCATTCACCCTATGGTGAATGGGTCCTGGCTAGGGCTTTGTAAAAATGGTTTCTAGGTTCTCTTTTATTATGTTTGCACTCCCAAATCTCCGATTTTCATAGTCAGACAACGAAAAATAAATCCTGTAGGTGAGTTTCCATGAAATTGCAAGAATAATGACAACAAAGACAACTTTGACAACTTTGCATTTTTTCTCTTCAAGAGATCTTCCACCTAAAATCTACACACACATCAAGAGGGAAATATGTTTTGTTGTTGGTGAATGGGGGTTTTCCTTGGTCAAACCCCATTTTGGTAATTAAAACTTGTAATGAAATGAAATAACATGAAAGGAATGATAAATGAACAAGCCTATGTCACAACTCACCAAACCCTTGAATGAAACTTGGAATGTAGATCTGCAACTTGCATGAAATGGCTTCAATAGATGTGGATCTTGATCTTAAAACTTGATTTGAAACAATGCCTTTGAATGCTTAGATGGATCTTGAACACTACATCCATATTAGCTCAAACAACATGCATGATGCAAGGAGACTTTGACACGATAATGGTTCCTAGGTCACTTACCTAGGACGCACATTCTCTAATGGTAAATGTTATGTTACAACATTAATGAATGCCGGGTTTTCCTCTTTAGAAATTGCAATTAATTAGGCTTGAATTTGAATTAAAGGGGTCAATTAAGGAATATCAACCTCAATTAATTAATAAATCCCTAGATGAGTGTGAAAGTGTAAAGGTACACCTTACAACACCATAAATAAGGCACAATTAAGTCCATTTTATT
>VDFB02366548.1:0-17102 GCA_007258455.2 Sequoia sempervirens
AGATATGGGTTAATTATATCTACTTGTGGATTTTTTAACTCAAATGTGATGAGGAGGGTGTTGTTTCCCCCCCTCCTATTTTTCTTCATATTTTTTCCCCAAGGGTTTCAAATGAACTATATGTGATGGAGGTCTCTAAGCTTATAAATAATGTATGCATTGTGTAGGAGGCTTTTTTTCTCCCTCTTATGTTCGTATTCCTATTCATGTTTTTTCCTTGAGGGTTTCAAATTAAATATACGTGATGGAGGCTAGTGGTGCTCCAAGCCTAAAAATAGGTAATGTCTATGTTGGGTAATAGTGTTGTTTCTTCACCTCCTATTATCATTATTGTGTGTTCCATACAGGTTTATATAGAGTTTGTGATGGAAAGGCATATTGAATTTGATATTATTGATTCTCTTATTGTTGAGTCATCTACTTGGATTAGGAACTCTCTTGTTGGGAGATATTTTGGTTATCATACCAAGATAAATTCTTTCAGAAGATGGGTGCTCCAGATTTTGAAACTAAAAGGTGAGGTTGAGGTAACAACAATGTTGAATGACATTTTCCTTTTTTCTTTTTCCAATATGGAGGATTGATCTAAGATTCTTCTAGATTTTCCTTCATTTCTCAGAAAGAATAACCTTTTTCTTCAAAGTTGGACTCCTTGTTTCAACACTATAAATGATTCCATTTTCAAATTTCATGTTTGGGTTTGACTGCCATGGCTTCCCTTGGAATTTTGGAATGAAAATATTTTTATGATTATAAGAAATTCATTTGGGAAATATTGTGTCATAGATAAGATCATTGAATTCATAAAGTGTTTGTTATTTGCTATATTTTGTGTGTTTGTGGAGAAAAACCCAGTGCCCCCTATCCAAATTTTCCTTATCCTCAAAATTTGAAGTTTGGGTACAATAAACTAAATCTAAATTCTCTCTAGTTATTTTCCATTCTTGTGGCAAAGTGGATCATGATTCAACTAATTGCTTGAGAAATAAGAAAAATCACTTTGTTTGGAAGAAAAAAGAACAATTGCATGTTTCTAAGGAGGAGTTCATTTCTTCCTTTGAGGATGTATAAAAAGAAGATAATAAAGGGAAATACCCTATAAACTATTTGACGATGAACACCTCTTTTAAAAATTTGGGGCTAGAAGATGGATCTTCCAATGGTCTTATGCTTTCTCCATGTCACAAGAAAATATGATTTGGGGAGAAGGATCCCTGTAGTGTGATAAAGAAAGTTCTATTTTGGAACAATATGGGTTGGTTGGTTGTTTGTAAGTTCTTGATTTTCTTTGTCTTTTTTAGTATTTTTGTTGTTGTTTTTTGTTTGGATGTGCTTCATGCTTTATCCTTCTCTTTTTACAAGGTTTTAGGCCCTTTCAAAACCTTGACTACCTAATAAAAAAATAGATTTATCGCCAAAATCTAATTATTATCCATGCAACTTGAGTGTCTTAATTAATTTAAAATAAACATAAATTGATGTCCATATACTAAGAATAAGATACTTTTAAAGTAAACTTTACTTGCATGTTTACCTGAAAATGTAATGTAAGCAATCTCAATTCTCATAGAAAAATGAGTTAAATTACTATATAATTTCAATAGTTATGATAATATAATGTGGGAAGGACCCAAACCAATTTACAAAATAGCTATAGAGGTGATAAAGGGAGGCCTCACAAGGAGTGGGACAACAAAAGAAAAGAAACATGAACTAAAAGAAAAGGATGAAAAACTAGCAAAGGCACAAATAGGACAACCCAAGATCAACAACCTGAGGAAACCAATTACTGGTCGTCGAGGAGGTAAAGGCCTTTAATGGCTTGCTACTCCTTGGTAAGGAAATCCAATTTGTACTCGAAGGACATATATAATTTCAATATTTATTTAGAGAAATGTACACCCAATAGTTACAACACTTAGAAAACTTATAAAATATAACATATAGATAATTTTTTTTTAAATGATTTTTAAATTCTAAACACCTTAATGTGTCATACAATAAAATTGACCTACAAAATCATTTAAGAACAATCTAATTTTAACATTTTGTTTATAAGTCTTATATTCCTCTTCACTAGACTTCATTCACTTTAATGTATTATTCTTTAAAGCATTTTTCTTCTCTTCATTCACCTCACTAATAATATTCTTTCAAATCAACTATATATATATATAGATTAAAATATTGATAATATTTAATTAATATATTTATTGAAATTATTAATAAAATTACTAAATTAACAAGTCATCTTTACTAGTATTTTTATATCTATAACAATATGTCATTTTCAATTTTTGATCAACTAATTTTAGTAGTTCTCTTCAACTATAAATTCTAATTTTATATCTACAATTAAATAGACCATTCTACCGAATACCTTTGAACATGCATTTTGAATAGTGAGAGCATATTCTTCACAATAACTGTCCACCTCCTAAGATTAAGATAATTTTAAATTAGTTTATGGAAACATCTCATGTAAGCAATCTTAGCTCTCAAAAAAGAGGAATTAAATTATTATACAACTTAAATAATTATTTAGAGAAATACACACTTAATAGTTCAACATTCACAAAATTTATAAAATATACAACACATATAGATAATTTTGTGTAGATAATTTAACAAATCTTTGATATAAGTCCAAACATCTTAATATGTCATGCAATGCAATTGACCTACATAATCGTGTAAGAACAATATAATTTTAAGATTTAATTTGAAATTCTTATAGTCCTCTTCACTAAACATAAATTCAATCACTTTATTGTATTCTTATTTAATGTATTTTCCCCCTTTCCATTCACCTCATTAATAATTTTTTTTCAAATCAATTTTAAATATATATAAAAAGTATTACATTGATTAAATTATCAATATTATTTAATTAATATATTCACTTAAATTATTTATAAATTTGAATTTTGTGATAAATAATATTACATTAATAAGTCATCTTTACCATTGTTTATTTATGTCTTCAAGAATATCTCATTTTCAAAAAAAATATAATTAACTTTAATACTTCTCTTCAATTAGAAATTTTAATTTTATATCTACAATGAAATAGACTATTCTACCAAATGACGTTTACCATCAATTAAAAATTGTGAACAATGAGAGCATTTTTCTTCACAATCATGAGAATATGAATATATCAATGGATTATTTGAATAGAGTAATAAAGAAACTTAGCATATTTCACTTCTAGCATAATATTGTTTGAAGATTATGCTTTGTTATAACTGTCACCAACAAAGAAAGACTACTAGGCATTGACCACAAAGCTAATTTCATTAAGGAATTTTTAAATAAAACTATTTCGAATGAACACCCTTACACGGTAGTTTAATATAGGGGATCCAACAATATATTTCATCTAGATTGGTTGTCAATTGTGGGTGAGATAGGGTCAAACCCACTAACTAGGAGTAGAACAAGGGAAATTGAGACTTGAAAAAAATAGGTACCAACACATGTGGTGACTTAGGTCAACGTGATGGTTGAGGCTTCTACCTCCCTTTCTCCTCAATTTAATGGTTTAAACAATGATGTTTCTTGGACATTGAATTTTTTAAACAAGGAACAAGAGTTGATCAAGCTCTAATAAAAAAATGAAGTCAATGATGAACACCATCCCACCTAATCTTAACTAGAGAATTATTACATAGTTTCAAAATCTAAAATAATTTAGCAAAGAAATAATGTACCTTATGAAATCCTTACATGAAAACACCCAAAAAATAATAGTTCTATTTTAGATTGCATTCATATAAAATATTACAATAAAATAATATTTTTTTTGTTATTTAAAAAGTATTTTAATTAGAAAAGTTTTCACTAAAATACTTCCACCAACAACAATTATCTACATAAAATATTTCCATCATATAATCTCCAAACTTGAGATTGGACTTGCAATCAAAATATAATTATCATCCATACAACTTGAATGACTTAATTTTATTTAAAAGAAAGATAAAGTAAAATCCACCTCCTAAGAATAAGTCAAATTCAAAATAAACTTGATTTTCAAGTTGATGGATCAATCGATCTCAACTCTAGAAAATAACAAAATAACCTATAAAATAATTTTAATAATTATCTAGAGAAATGCACTCCCATATTTAGTGATCCCAATTGTGAGTTACAATATTTGCAAAACTTATAAAATATACAAAAGATATAAATTATTTAACAATTATTTGGCTTAAGTCTAGAAGTCTTAATGTATCATGCAATAAAACTCACCTACACAATCATGTAAGAATAATAAAATTTAACATTTTCTATAAACGACGTGTATTCCCTTTCACCAAACTTAGATTCAATCACCTTATTGTATTCTTCTATAATACATATTTTTCACCTTTTTATTCACCTTATTGATAACGTTTGTTATCCAATCAATTTTATATATAAAAAACTATATTATATTGATTAAAATATCATAAATATTCAATTAACATATTCAACTGAAGTATAAATAAATACCAACTTTTTAATAAATAATATTAAGTTAACTAGTCATTTTACTACAATTTTTTTTATATCTTTAAACATTATCTGGTTTTCAATTTTTTTATATAATTAATTTTAATTATTCTCTTAAACTATAATTTTATATTTAGAATGAAATAGACCATCTACCTAATACCTTTGATGATCCATTAAAAACTATGAAAGCGTGAGTATCTCAACCAACTATTTGGACACAGTGACAAAAGCAACTGGGCAGATTTTGCTTGTGGTATACGCACATCAAAACTCAATAAATTATTTTTCTTTAACCAAACTCACAAAGACTTTTATATGAAATCATTTCGTTTTCAAAACCAGGTAAGACATTCATCAGATTATACGAGGAAATATTTAACGATTTTGATTGCTTATTTCATTTTCATTATTATTTTATTGTCCTCGTGCATTACTTTTTCTCTCATCCAATGTTTCTTCTGACTAATTCTTCAATATTTCTTGTTGTTAAATGAATCAAATGTACTGTAATAAAATATTCCAAGCCCAAAGATATATAATTCTAAAGTAAGGATCTTTGCTGAATAATTAGTTTTTAAAGAAAGCATTTGGATGATATAGATGTTTGATTATAGTTTTGTTATTAAGGAATATATGTTAAATTAGAAATCATTTTTCTGGTTGTGTTGTTGAGAATAGGGAAATTATGTACATCAAAATTATTCAAGGGTCTTGATCAATCATACATCTAAAAGATTTGAATGCTAATGAATAGCATAATCAATAACATATGATCATTTTCACTAATACCGGCATCATCATTAATTAAACTTAATTTCATTTTAATATAGCATAATCAAAATACATGCCATAATATTTATCCTTCTGCTCGAATCTATAGTTAAATAAGAAATCATCTTTGAACTAGTACTTGCACCTAAACGAGCAAGGATTATGTCAATAGAAAACTATATGTATGCTAATATGTTAGAGAGTACATGTTTGTGCATGGGTGTCTATGGATGCTATATGTTACAAGTTCTAGCTGCATGCAGATGGATTAAACAATTAATAATAAGTGATAAATAATGAAATGAAATAAACTTAGACAAATCTAGATTTTTTCCTTAAAGAAATTACTTATTATCTAATTCTGAAATATTTGCATACAAATTTAAAACATAAAAAAATAAAAATGAAAAAAGAAATATGTCATCAAAATGACAAAACACATTGCAAATGGAATGTTCCCATCCATTTGGCAAATCAATATTTATTTGGCTTTTATGTTGTAAGTGAGATTTTGGAGGTTTTCACCTAATATTTTGGAGGCTTTTACCATTAAATGACAATTGAAACTTATTTTCCCACGACTCAACAATTGCTTTCAGATGCGAGACTTGTTTCAAGCTCAAATCTCACAGTATATGTAGCCTATCGTGTAATTAAATTTTTTGAAAATAAGAACATTTATCTATTAAAATTACTCAAGAGCCTTGACTCAATTATACCTGTAAAAAATTTAAATGCTAATGAATATCATAATAAAAAAACATACTATCATTCTCACTAATACCATCATCATCACTAATTAAACTCAATTTCATTCTAATATAACATAATCAAAACACATGCCATAATCTTTACTCTTCTGCTCAAATTTATAGTTAAATCAGAAATCATATCCGGATTAAATTGTTGAGAACAAGATATTTTGTCCATCAAAATTACTCAAGGATTTTGACTCAATCACATCTATGAAAGATTTGAATGTTAATGCATAACGTAATAGTAAAACATATTATCATTCTCACTAATATCATCATCATCACTAATTGAACTCAATTTCGTTCAAACATAATGAAGGGAGGGGTGACACAAAACCCTCTCTGCTGATTTAATTTCAACACAACACAAGTATGAAAGAAACTACAACATGAAACTTTCATTAAAATGGAAAATCTGCAATTACAAAATAATAAAGTCTCAATGAGACTATGGGAACCACATATTCCCTTTACAACATCATAAAATTGATTACAAAAATCTGCAACATTCCATAGAATTTGTGTGCTTCTCAAGCACTACAACCAACCCACATGCACACTCTGTCACTCCTCAATAATGGCTGCAAATAAATTATTGAAGCCTTCACACTTTGCTGCAATTTCTCCTTAGAGAAAAATCCCCCTTAATTGTGAGTTTCCTGCCTTTGAAAACTAACTTCAAAATGTAAATGAATTATCTTTTATTACAAACTTTCCAAATCTGCCAGAATGAAATGAAATTCAATTTCAATTTCATTTCCATTTCAAACTCAAAAATAATCTTTCCCAAAAATCCAAGGAGAGAATTTCTAAATTGAAATTCAAATAAATCAAAAATCAAACTTCTCACACACACACTTTATCGGCAGTTTCCAAAATTTAACTCACTCATCAAAGTTGCCAATTTGATCAAATGGGAACCCACTTTGATAGTCCCTATTTTTTAGGGATTTGTGAAAGTTGAGATTTTATTTAAAAATAAAATCTTAAAAAAATCTCCTTTAACTTGCAAAAATCCAAATTTTGAATTTTTGCACTTCCATTTCCTTTGCAACACCTGCTTTTTCGAGCATAATCATTCAACATGAATTTTTAATGTAATTTAATTTAAAATTACATTAATTACAAATATTTGTGGCAACCATTTATTGAAAACCAAACCAAATTAAAATAAAATAAATTTGGTTGATGCAAGATTGCACGAGCCCATGGATGCTCCTGCATCACATAATCAAAAACGACTCTAGGAAAATTCATCACCAGCAATTCACCACCAACAATTCATTGCTGTGAAATATTCATCGTGTATACAATTCACCTCCAACAATTCATCGCTGTGATATATTCACCACGTATACATTTTTCAATATTCAAGAGGCCAAGAGCACCCAAAAAAGAAAAAATACAGATATTTTGTTGAACACATAAAAAAAGTATATGCCGTGAATATACCACAGCGATGAATTGCTGGTGGTGAATTGTATATGCGATGAATATGTCACGGCGATGAATTGTTAGCCGTGAATTATTGACGGTGAATTGCTGACAATGAATTTTCCTGATGTCAATCAAAACACATCATAATCCTTATTCTTCTACTTGATTTTATAGCTAAATCGGGAAATCATCTTCCTCATAAATTGTTAAGATTACAAAATACTATCTGTCAAAATTACTCAAACATCTAAAAGATTTAAACATAAATAAATAACATAATAAAAACATACTATCGTCCTCACTAATATCATCATCCTTACCTACTCTTTGCGCTTGAATTTACATTCCAGTACAAAGTTTTGTGTGTCTTTTTCTGAACAGAAAAATGAAGAGAGGATTGGTGGCATTCAGTGTTTTCCTCGTCCTTATCCTGTAAATTATAATATCCATTTGTAGCGTGTGAAGGTGGGTTTCAAAGAAAGATGGAGCTTAAGTCAACTGTACTGCCTAAATTCAAATAATAGCTCCCTGGGCGGCAGGTCTCCCGTCATTCACTTGATTGAAATATTCTTAAAGAGCTGCAGTCACCAAAGTCATGTCAATTTGTGGGCCGCCGCATGGAAGAAATCTCCCTGATTTTTGGGAAGGCAATCAATTTGTAGTGACAAGTTCCACAAATTTCCTGGCGTGAAAGGTTCAGATTCAGTCCAGAGAATTCGTAGTGCATTCCATAAAGCTCGGAGTACATGTACACCGTCCGGTATAAGATTTTTGACAGGAAACTACCGCGAATTTAGGCAATTCTGACAAAAATGTCAAATTCATTCCATTGGTTATCTGACGTCATGCTTTCAACATCTCAATTGTATGTTAGGACAGTTTATGGTTAGAAGGAACTATCAAATATCGAATATGATATTCTTAAACTTTTACATCCTTTAGGTTACATGTCACAGTGTTAGAAAATCCCTATTATGTTTATAAGCTTTCAAATTCACTCCCTTTTCTATATCAAGTTAAGTAGAGTAGCTATGGAATCAATAATTTTATATTCTTTTGTAAATGTGATAGAAAATTTCTAGTATTTTTATAAGTTATTGAATTTGCTCACTTCCCTATTTTAAATTTAGTAGAGTAGCTGTGAAATCAATAATTTTATACTCTTTTGTAAATGTAATGGAAAATTCCTAGTATTCTCGTAAACCATCAAATTCACTCATTTTCCTATTTCAAATTAAGTAGAGTAGCTGTGAAATCAATAATTTTATATTCTTTTGTAAATGTAATAGAAAATTCCTAGAATTTCCATAAGCCATTAAGTTCACTCTCTTTCTTGTTTCAAATTAAATAGAGTAGCTATGGAATCAATAATTTTATACTCATTTGTAGATGCAATGGAAAATTCCTAGCATTCCCATAGACCATCAAATTCACTCCCTTTCCTATTTCAAATTAAATAGAGTAGCTATGAAATCAATAATTCTATATCCTTTTGTAGATGTAATGGTTTTTATATTTTGGATAAGTTGGTAAATAATTTTATTTTAGTCCTAGTCTATCTTTATGTATTTAGATATTCACTATCTTAATTCAATCTATGAGTGTAAAATTGATTCAAGTCATTTTCGCATGAGTGAATTTGTATTTGAATCTAAAACTTTTAAATTCTAAATTTGCTTCACGTTTTCCCTTTTCTACTAATCATTATTGTTTGATTAGAAAAAGGGATCTAGGTCTTAAATCACACTTCTTCCAATCAAGGACATTAGAGATTAAAAGTGATCTCAATATCCACTTGGCTACAAACCTCAATGGAAGAGACAGAATGGTGGATTAGGGTTTTAATCCCTTTTTCTATGTGTTGTGTGTGATGACATATATGTGATTAATTGAATTTAATTGACTAAATTATATGATACAATGTTGTTCCTAGGTTACTAATGAAAATGCAACAAAATGAGATGATTCCTAAGAAATATAGAATAGAAAGACAAAAATAGAATCCAAAAAAGGAAAGGCCAAACATAGAAGAACTTGGCATATAAATTTGGTGTTGAAATAGTTAGAAAATAGCATGGGGCGCCCTAGACTAGCTTGATTCTATTTAAGATCTAATTTCATGATCATGTTTCTCCTAATCTATAAGTCCTCTCCTGAGGTCACTATCAGAACTTCATTTGTTGCTAATAAAATGTGCTTTCCTTGACAACTTGTAGGGCTTAAATGCATGAATGAGAAATTAGTTTTCAATCTTCCTCCATTTTTTTTAGATATGAATACCTACACAAATGAAAGAGCAGGAAGGGTTGTGACGTATAGGGGCATGTGTAAGTCAAACCTCATTTTAATATTTCTACCTCCACAACAACTCTGATGTAAAAAGAGAGCTTACCCTCGGTCAGATAGAGGCTAAATGATAACAAGTGATAAGTTGACAAATTGTTCAACTCACCACTCAAATTTGCATTCCTTGATGGACTGAAGTTGTGTATTCATCACCTTCAAGGATAAATTATTGTTTGATTTAAAGTCCTACAAGTGTTAGTACTCACAAAACATGAACAAACTTACATAAAAGCATGACATATGATAGACACGATGCTTGATAAAAATAAATGTTGTAATAATCTTGATAATTTTGTTACTTGACTAAAATAAATGTTGCAATAATCTTAATAATTTTGCTCTTGACTACTCTTGATTACTTTTAGGAGGCTCAAATTTTCTCAATAAAAGTGCTAGATTAAAATGGTGAAAATGATTTGTATTCATATGTAATTCTTTTAATTTCCCAAAAATCAAATTCCAATAGCTAACAAATGAAATTAGATTTTAAAATAATAAAATACCAACATCAATATATTCAAATTGGAGCCAAAAGGACTGAATAAGGGCACTGGGCACCCCAGTCCAAACCCATCTTTGTCGGGGCTATAAACATAGGGGCTAAATATTAAATTCTTATTTTCATTTTCATTATTTTATTTTCTAAAGATATTCATAATAGGGGAATTAAATGCATAATTACATCCAAGCACATAGGGGGTGCTAAACCTAGTGTGAAATTTTCAAGGGTGCTAGTTTTTGATGCTACATTTAGCCCCCAATTTAGTGAGAGTTTGAACTTCCACTTAGACTCACACTAAAGTGCAAAAAATCCAAGAGGGGTTCAATTATCCAAATATTGAAGAGATAAGATGACATCGAATCGAGGGGATGCACTAGCCCCTAGACTCAAGATCCTATGGAAAAACAATATAAGGAAAAAGGAACACAAATATGAAGTGAAATGCGACATGAAAATCATGAAGCATACGTAGTGAAGATGTGCATAACATAACATAATATGAAATAAATTCTAAAATAATACAAACACAAATAAGCCACATAAAAAAATACAAGGTTAGTACTAAAAGGATTTGACCGTGTAAGGAAAAGAGACCTTAGTCTTAAATTTGTCTCAAATACCAAACATCATCTCCCAAATATATGTTAGACAAGATAGTGCTATCATAAGGGCTATCAAGGTGTGTTATGCTAAACCACTCATGAGCTACATAGATCTACTGGCTAGCAAGCTATATTATGCTAGGTGTCTATACAATATGATGGGTTCCATAGGGCTATTGAGTTTTTTTATGCTAGATATATCATGAAACACATTGCTCCACTAGTAAGAAATTTATGTTATGCTTGGTGGCCATGTTAAAAGGGTGCTCAAGTTCATGAATCAACAAGTTGTGTTATTTCAAATCCATGGACTATTTTGTAAATAATGCCTAAGGGAGCACACAAAATTTAATAACATCATCAAGAACAAAATCACCTCAAGGGGTGTACAAAGTTTAACATCATGGGGAATGAAATCACCTCAAGTTTTGTATAAATTTTAACATCATGAGGGATGAAATTATAAAACCATTCCTTATGGGGCATTATAAATATCACCACAAAAGGGGTGCATGCCACAAAATGGATCAAAATGGCGATTACTCAATGTATGGAAGGTCACACTTTAGCTTGGAGTACCATACATGACACTCTAATGGATTGAATTTTCACCCCTCACAAATTCATTGTTTGCATCCCCTCACTTTAGAAAAATTAAACCTAACAATTTGCTATTCCACTTCATCCATTTGGTTTCCACCCACTTGGTAGCTACCTTTAGTATCAGTGGGGGAATTTTTTCATGGATGCTAGCATAGTATGTTGACATCTGTGCAGTGTGCTTTTGTCATGCCAAGATTCCCACCTCTATAATCTACACAAGCATTACACTTCTCCATTGATGACAAAGAGAAATGCCCCTACATCCTTGACTGACCTCAAATGGCTCTTTTGCATTGCTATTCACTTCAAAAAAAAAAAATCATTCAATCAAATCCTCTACGCACTTCTTCAAGCTTCTTCACCCTCACTTCATCTTTCTACACACTTGAATTTTTTCACAGCACTCTTCACCATTGTTGTAGCTCTAAAGTGTTACTAGATACTAGATTTGACTCTTGTTGTTGCAACAACGATTATACCTTCAAGCTTGTGAGCTCACATCTCCCTTCATGTGCTCGAGGGCACCTTGTTTGGGAGGTGATATCGATTCATTTTAACATCATTATTTTATTTACATAGCATAATGTTCTTACCATTCATTGGTTTTAATTTTTTTCATTACTTTCTTTATCACATTTTCTATCTTGTGCCTATTCTAGTTGTTTTTGGAGGTCAAAACATCGAAACATGGTTTTGACCATGTCAAGCCCCAAACCAACCCCAACAATTTTCTCCATTCTACTATGTGTATGTTTTGTGTTCGTGTGAAGCTTGTGAGAGGCTAGACTAATCATAAGTTTGATCTTCAACCACCTTTCACTCTTGTCAAATTCTAATTAGAACTCTAAAAAATTTCTCTCATTATTTTGTTATTTTATTATTTTCTATGTTCATTGTTGTATTAAATAATGTTAGTTAAGTAGTTAGCACATTGTTGTGACTTTGATATTGAATCTTGCACTTTCTATCTGTATTAATGCCAGTGCACCTAAGGGACGCCAGTACACCATGCTATCATCCATATTCTATACTATTGTCCTTTGGTAGAGAGTTGTCTAAGGAATAGTTTAAGATCCAAAAAATTGTTCTCTTAACTCCTTGAAACTCTTGGGTTAATAGAAAGGTAGTAGTACTGAGTGTGCTCTTCTTTCTCTATCCTAAAACATTAAAATTACCTTAATAAATCCTTGGCATGAGGTAGATCAAGGAAACTAATTATTCTAGACCCTCTTATGACCTAGGGTCCTTAGTGTTCGGCCCCACTCTACATTTTGGTGAACCTGACGTGAACCGTTCTAGTTCCATTTGGTAGTGGTAAAATACCCTTACTTCATATTCTAGGAGTGTTGTGGGTGTGAGTTTTCTAGGTAACCTAGCCTTGCAACCCAACCTATAGCCCCTACTGGTGTAGCTGGAAGGCTTCCTAAGCATTACAAAGTGAAACCTTGAGTGGGTCATTGTGTAATTGTGAAACCCTTGGGGCATCCTATGAAATTTCTATAAATTATACATAAAAATGGCTTCCTTCCTACATCTACCCATCCCATTTGTGCAACCTAAAAGTGGATCTCCTACTATAACATTTACCTTGCAAGATTTTCCAATGAACTCTAATATAGAACCATCCCCTTTGTACATCCTCACATGTATCAATGGGAATATCGTAACTAGTGTTCTTGTTGACCCTACATGTCGTGTGAATCTCATTACATAGCAAATCATGTTGATAAAATTTTTACATAAGGATGGATATGACAAGGCTAGAAGCACCATACGTACCCACAATGGGATTTTCATCCCTCCCATTGGTTGTATCACCTTGTCAGTCTTGGTCGGGCCCAAGATTGTGAATGCACTCTTTGATATCATCCTAGGGTCCAAACTGTTCATAGTGAAACTAGGTATTCCCTAGTTGGTTTCTATGAATGCAATTCCCTTGGTGATTCATAAGTGCCTAAAGTTTTCTTATGAGGGTTTTATGCATGTAGTCCAGAACATTGGTTACAAACCAATGATTGTGTGTGGGGGTTGCTCACTTGATCACTTCTGGACTACCCCTATTGGTTTGCTCCATCCTAGGATGGAACTATTATATTGAACTTATGTGAAATAGAAGAGTGGGGGCATAATGCCAAAGGTGAGATACCCTCCTTCTCCCTATGCCATTCATAGAGCTTGCATGATGGCACAACATAAGGCTACCTCTACAGCTCAAAAAAGGGAGGAGGAGAAGTCCACTAAGGGCTCCTCTTCCTCCTCCTTTGTTGTGTCCACCTACTACTTCGTCTTGCCCTACTATGATTCCTTCAACTTTCACTCCTATTCATTTGCTAGGAAGTCTGATGGTGCCCACTTGGTGGAAAGCCAAGTGCCAAGCATTTGAACTTCCTATCTTACCCATGATGCCTTGACCCATTTTTTATGGTAAGAGGAAAGGTCCTTGTGGGGCATTTTCTATGTCTCGACCTCCCCAGCCTCCTACTGCTCCTAACTCTAACGTAGAGAATGGGAAGAGGCCCACTACTAAGGTGCTCAAGCCTGCTCCTCCCACTATTGTTGCATCATCTTCTTTATCTCTCCCTCTTGTTTCCATCTAGGAGTCCCTCCCTCCATCAGAAATAGCCATGATGGATACTCTGATGGCTGAATAGGAGTCCTCCATCCCTTCTCAAGTTGTAGCCTCTAGCTCTCAGAGTCATAGAAACTTCCTTGTGCATGAGCGCAAGCATCAGAGGAAGGCTCTAGTCATTGAGTAGTCCACCTTGTAGAAGAAGGAAGGGGAACCAACAATTCCTGCTTTTGCATCTTCTGTTGTGTCCTCCTCTTCCACTCTTTTTTCTTTAGTTCCCTCTACCTCAATATTTCTCTTATCTCCCCTTGCGAGTGTGAACGATTCTCACCCGAAGAGCGTGTAGGTTTTCATTAATCCTTTGACTGAGCCTCCTTTTCTGATGTCCCTTCTATACATCTTGCCCTTTTCAAAACCTGTGGACATGTCGAATACCTCAATTGTGTGTGTGTGTGGTTTCCTCCTCCTCACCCTCTTCTTCATCCATTGGGATCTCACAACCCCCAATGAAGTGAAAGATGGAGGATGACCCTGCTTGGAATGGGGGTCAAGAGAAGGATTTTCTTCCTTCGAAGTGTGGTTCTACATTGGCTCACATCATCCTAGTGACAGAGGAAGCCTCAATGTCCCTAGAGTTCATCATTGCTCCTGAATCGTTCAGTGAGGCTAGTAGTGGATATTGGGTATCACAGATCCATTATCTATTGAGTTGACACATGGCACTCCTATAAAGTGCATGCTCAACTTCATGGATGATGTCTCGACCCTATTAGTGATTTTTTTAATATCGTTGATGTTCACCGCATAGAAAATGAGTGGAGAAGACCTTGAGGGACCTTCTTCCTTGACCTGGAGGGTCAGAGGGTACCCCCTTGATATTCTAACCTTGCAGGCTCATCTTCCCTCCTTTTCAATGATCTAGATTGGGAGAATGATGACCTATTGGTTGATGAGGACTATGAGAGCACCTCTTCTTTATCTATAGATTAGATTGTGTGTCTGTGATATGTTTCCCTGCGCTTATTTTATATGTTCCTAGATGACCCTTGTCACCCTCATAGGTGCTTGGATGCAAGAGTTTTTTTGTGTCATAAAACTTCCTCCATTTGTCACATCATTCTTATCTTTGGCATACCTTTGATTTTTGACAATTGGGGACGATGCAAAGTGTTGGGGGCATTTAGGCCTCCCTTCCATGTTGAGCCAATTTTTTACTTTCATTATATTTTCATGTGCCCTTCTTCACATGGTCTAATATAGGATGGGGTTGATGATATTTCATTTATATATTATCACACTTATCTATCTATATCTATGAGTAGATCTAACCCTAAAATATCAGATCCCCTTGTCTCTCGTTTGTTATGTTATTGCATATCCTTTGCTCTTCATCTTTCTCTCCTACTTACTTTGTGATGTTGTGGTGCTCATGTTTTTTCCCTTGCATGTGTGAAATCATTACCATGGTTACATCTCATCATGTTCCATGGGCCACAACATCACTTTTATTATTGTTTTTCTCTCCTTAGGATGCCACATGCCTTTTTGTTTTGCATGAACCATCCTAAGGAGGGCTATCATACTACTTCAATTTTTAAAAACTGCATTCAGTGGCCAACGAATCTCTTCTTGAAAATCTCTATTTAAAAAAAAATGCATTCTTCAACATAGATCCCTAGACGAATTTTTCTTTCATCTTGGATTTGTAAGATAGAATATAGACTTTCCCTTGTGATGGAACATTCTTTCTTTTGAATTCCTTGATGAAATGAATCTTTGAGAAGGAATCCTTGATGCTATAATCATTGGAAATTTTTTTTCTCTTTTTCTATTGCTTTAAAATAGAGCATCCCTTGAGTGGACCCCTTTTCTTTTGAAGGGTTCCTGAGAGAGCCCTTTGAAATCTCTTCCTTTAGTTGTTGATTGTTTGCATGACTATCTACTTGCTTGCCTTTGTGGCCTATTTTTGATATCTAACAAGTTTTTTTGCAAATTAACATGTTGCTTTGCATGTGTGCCCAAGGGACCCTTTTGAAGCTCTTCCTTCAATTGTTGACTATTTGCATGACTATCTTCTTACTTGCTTGTGTGGCTTATTTTTGACATCTAACATTTTTTGTCTACAAATTAACATGTTGCTTTGCAAGTGTTCTTGTGAAGCTTCTTTTCAAATCGACCTTGTAGGACCGAGTACCCGTAAGGCACCATCATACTTTACAAAGCCTCTTACATCTAGCTTCCTTTAGGATTGAGCACCTAGGGGGAGCCTCCTTCGCATGTCTGAGGACCTATGAAGCACTTACATCCTACAAGATCTCTTTGTTCAACTTTGTAGCTCTAAGGACCTATAGGGCCTTTTATTCACCCTTCCATTGGTTTGTGGACCTACAGCACATTTTGTTCAACTTTGCTTGGGTTTGAGGACCTATGAGCCAACTCTACTTCCTAAGATTTTTGGTGGGTTAGATTGTAGTCTACTTCCTTGACAATTCAATTATACATTTCTAAACTCTTTCAATCTACTTTACCTCCACATATACTAACACATATATGCTTGCTAAAATTGAGGAAATATAACGAGTGAATTTTGCTGCCAATTCACAGACACTCATCCCCTCGACAGAAAAATTAAACCTGATGATGCTATTCCACTTCCTCCATTTGATTCTCACCCACTTGGCAGCTTTCTATAGTGTCAATGGGAGAATTTTTGTTAGGGACATTAATGCAGCCCTTGGACAACTATGCTACACACTTCCATCCTAACAAGATGCCTACCTCTAGAATCTGTAGAGGCGTTACACTTCTCCATTAGTGATGAAGAGTAACACCCTTGTGTGCTTGAACAACCTCAAACGACTCTTTTGGGTTGCTATTCACTTCAAAACTATTCATTTTTCATTCAATTAGATCCGCTACACACTTCTTCAAGATTCTTCACTCTCACATCATGTTTCTACACTCTTCTTGAGTTTTTTTACAACACTTTCCACCATTTTTGTAGCTCTAAAGCATTA
>VDFB02366549.1:0-45500 GCA_007258455.2 Sequoia sempervirens
GCACTGAAGCTGCATTTGCAAACCCAACTTCCCATGCTTTTTTGTAACTCATTAAGTAAGACGCCTTGTGATTCCAGCAAATCACATCAAACAACTGAGATATTCAAGCCTTTGTCAAGACCTAACATTAAAGACCTTAGGGATAGTGTTACGCAATTTGATTGTGGAAGATTGTCTTTTCAAGAGGTAGTGCATCTACGCATTACGTGTTGAGAAGTGCATAAAAACACATCAACACATACACATAGGCTTTCCTTCATTTACAAAAACCTTTAATTTATCCATTTCTCCAAATACATTCTTTGTTTTTAATTTATATAGCTCGTACCCAGAACCATTAAACTTCTTAATTTATGATTGAAATGTCCTAGCCATGGCTTTCATCAAAGATCTAAAAAACCTACTAAAATAAATGTTGTCATTAAAATAAAATAAAACCCACAACACCTCTAGAAAGGAATCCTTCTCTGATCAAAATCATTAGTTGTATACCAAATATTGAGAGGAAGTGGTGAACAATGAAAGTATAAGCATAAAATGTATAGATCCAATACATGTTATTAACCATTAAAACTAAAATAGAACATGGATACAAATGTAAAATATCAATAAGAAATCAGAAAACATATATGAAATTAGATATATGTGGAAAAACCCTTTTATGAAAAAAAATCCACAACCAAAGACATGTTGAGCTTGTATTAATCAAGTAGAAACAAATAAATTAATATCTCTTACAATATTCTTTAGTCTGATAGTATTTTCATAGTATGAGAATACCTAAAAATCACCATACCAAGCAGGCTCAATATATAAACTTAAGTAGGCTCATGTAAAACTACCATAAAATAACACCATGGGCCCAAACATAGTCTTAAAATACCGTGGTTAAAATTCTCATGACCCACTACATGAGAGTGGTCTCCAAAATAGAAAATAACTCCTCTTACACACTAGTGTATCATTGATTCCCTCATAGGATGTCATTAAGCCCACTTTTTCATATTTAGCCTCTTATGAGTGCATAATTTGTATCGTCATTGCCTATCTTGAGAAAGATGCTCCATAACTACCAATCTTTGAGCACTTTTTGTAAACCTCCCTTATTCAATTCCATTGCAACAATATCTCACATAATTTACATAATAATTATAAAATAATATCCCTCAACTCCTCACAACCATCCAAATTATCCATTCCAAGAAAGTTGAAGACTCGAAATTATAAATTAAGATTGCAGTTTAATTATCAAACTATCTTAACAATCATCAATAATTTCCTAACATTTGGTATCAAAACTTGGTTACTTGTTACTTGGGAGGAGGGCATGTTGGCCTAGAAATATATTTTATTTGATTTTTACATGCATGAATCTAATTTTTATGCACATGAAAATTTGACCAAGCCTCTAGAAGGAAATATATTGGTTTCAAACATGTCTCAATTGAAATATGAGGATTTTAAAGTTATTTAAGATGAAAAGGTTAGTGTCATGAAACTAATATCAACAAGAACTAAGAGGGTAATCCCTTGTATGTTACTAAAATTCTCTTAGTTCTTATTAGTAAAGAGGTATCCACATTGAAATCAGGAACAAAAAGCTCATTCCTTTTGGTTTGACTTATCATTCAAGCCATCTAATTTTATCCATTGACTCACCTGACTTAGTAACAAATTTATTTGATCTTATTTCATAATGCATCCATGTGTTCATATAGTGTCTATTATACATATATTCATGTAAATAATATGCATTTACATGCATTGGAATCCTTGGATAATTTTTTTTCAAATTAAGAGAGAAAAATCAAGTCAATTATTAGAACCTTTTTTTAATTTATTTTCAAGAGCAATTGTAGGATAATTATATACTTCATTTAAACATGTAAAAGACCTTAGTTGCACTAAAAGGCTTATACTCTAACATTCAATTAGCAACCCTTATTTGGAGATATATATTCAAAGTGGAATACATAATTACTTCATATGAAGGAATCATATGAGATTTAAACAATCATTTTGATTGAACAACATCAATAAACAAAATTGTTATAAAATAAAGCATGAAGGATCTAGAATTTCAATTTACCATTTCAAAATCAAATAAAGTTTTTATTTATATCAATTTTTTTTATATCCTTTAAAACATCATGATTAAAAAAACTAATTGGTGGTCCTAATAAAAATATCAAATTAAATTATTATATTCACAAAATATGCTTTTATAAATCCTAAAATGTTTTGATTAGGTAAACTAGGGAAAGGGGCTTGGACCCTATTACAAAACATCCTTAAAGGCAAGCAAAATGAGTCTCACCATCAATGAGATAGGAAAAACCAACCAAAGACCAAAAAATCTTTTGACTAGAGCAAAGAACTGAAGAGAAGCGAGAAACAAGGGTCCCAACCCTATACAATTGAATTACAAGTCACGAAACAAGAATGAGAATGAGAAGAGGTAGATGGAAGATATTTCCTCCTTCTACGAACAACAAACCGAGCAATGCAATGCAATCATCCCCATTGCACAGAGAAGTAAGAGGAGACACCCCCTTAGGAGGACCACTTGAAGGGGGAATAGAATGATGACATGGTGAAAGGAAATCATCAACCAAAAGAAAAGATTGAAGTTGAGCAGAAGTTGATAGGAGAGCATGGGGCAGGAGGAGCCCCAGTAGGGAAAACAAGGCACGCCAAATCCACCTCAATAGAAAGACGCTCAGTATCCTAAGAGGAGACATACGTCGAAGATTCATAAGTGTGAACAATCAAGTGATCGCTAATAGCATTCCTCCACCAAGTAGCAAGGCCTTTGTAGTACAAGATGGAGCAATTTGAAGCTAATTTCAACCAGTTGCGAAGCAATAATGGCATCTAAAAGGGAGGCCCTCATAATCAAGTGGTTGAGACCAAGGTCTATCACCAACCATTAGAACCACATCCCCATGAAGAGGCTTGGAGATGTCAATATCCATTAGAATGCGAGCAAAAGTAGAGTGCCCCATGTAAAAGTAGAATCATCAACCTTCAAAAATGATCAATAGAGTTAGAAATGGCCTCATAATAAAATTCCTCCCAAAACTAGAGTGGGAGATTCAGAAGTCTAACCCACATTGGACACATGTAGAGTGGTTTTATAAGGGGCTCAAAGGAGGTTTTCTAGGGTTTGATCGAGAGTGCTCTCCCCAAATCCACAATTTATCGAACACCAAGTTTTTGTCCTCAAAAGAGGTAAAGGGAGCAATGAAAAAGCCTTTAGCATAGGGGAAAATCTCAATCTTACCAGCCACAAGAGGGCTCCAAGATTCCAACACCCACTTGTGCAAGTCAGGAAGAGAAGGCTAGAGGTTGGAGATCTACACACCAAACCTCAACGCTAGTAGAAATCCTTATTTTCAACCACATCCAACCCACAAACCACAACCGAGGAGGTTTGACACAAAGAAGAGGGTGAGACACAGAAAGAGAGAAAGCAAGACCAGACCCAACAGCTTGAGCAAAAGTTTCCAGGCAACAGAGGAGGGGCAGAGCCATTGAAACCAAGCACTGAATGAGGGGAAATTTTGATAGTCACAACACTAGGAGCAAATGAATCAAACCTAGTGGTAAAAGCACAAAGTTGTGTCACACTTTATAAAGGAAACAGCCAAAATTGATCCAACTTTTAAACTTGAATTACTAAAAGGTGTCATATCTATTATGAATTTTGAAATGATGTAAACTAGTAAAATATGTATTTTTTAGTATATTTTATGTTTGTATTTTTTAAAAAAATTAAAAAATTATTTTAAACTAGTTTTAATAAATTAACACTATAACTTAGTTGTTAATAAAATGCTAAAAAATGAAGTTGCACGCAAACATTTTATAGTAAATTTTATTTTTTTCTTTCAATTTTTTTGTGTATTTATAACTTGAAACTTTAGTGCATGGGTATTTTTTTTTCCAATTTTGATAAATATATATTTTTAAATAAATATTAAAATGTGTGTGAATCAAAAAATAGTTGTTTCCATCGCACAACCTTCATATTAAATATTTATCTAAAATGGAAATAAAATTATACCATCTTTGAAAGAGATTATTTTATCTTGTGCATCATATTTTTATTAATTTTTTTTAATAAGTTTTAATATTTTTCCTTGGAATGGTAATCAACCTAATATTTTGTGTGATAATCTACTTTTAGTAAAAATAAAATATAAAATATAAATAATAATTAAACTATTAAAATAAATATATTTTTGAAAACTACACTTATGGATGTATAGAAGGATATTTTTATTTATTTATTTTTAAAATGTTATTTACAAGGAATTATTGAAACTTCAAATTTTTCAAATTATTTTATTTTTTGGTAAATTGGACTCAAAATGGTGCTCCATATATTTTTAGCCAACAATTTTAGTTGAAAAAGTTGTGGAAGTATTAACTTAACTAGAAAGAATCTTGCACTATCATATGTTTGACCATGCAACTTTTTTCTTTGATGGGTTGACCTAGGGGAACTTGCCCCTAGCAATTTGACAACCTCATTAATATATTTTTAAATACCATCAATCCTTGATATCAATCCTTGATGACAACCAAGTAGTAAAGGTTGTAATTCCTTGGCTATTAAATTTAAAAATTAAAATCTTCCATTTATTCCATAATTTCTTATTTCGTTGTTTATATTATTTTATGCACTCCATCCTTTTTATTATTCTTCTTAGTAGAACAACTCACATCTTTTTCATTTTAATCTCCATATTGATAGAAAAGCATTTTACTTACCTATATAAGATCACAAGGAAAAAAATACGAGAAATGCGCACATGATAATAGAAACAAAATTTGCAAATAAGAAAGCAATCATGACATAAACATAAATAATAATAAAAATCATATATAATTAAAAATTTAATGAATCTAGATGTGTGTGTTTTGTTTTGTATAATTTTTCAATTTATTTTCTTGGTTTTTTCATCTTCATTATAAATTAAAAATTGATCCAAAACATTGATGATAAAAATTAAAATTTAAAAGCACTCATATCTAATACTATGAATCATGAAAATTTGATGTCTTTCATTTTGTAATCTACCAACACATTTCTTATCTTAATATTATCAATAATTTTCTCATATAACCAAAAACCATTTGGTAAATGTATTTTACATTGAGCAACTTCAACCCTAAACATTATCAAATTAGGATTAATTTACATATAGTTTCTGATTAATAGTAAACTATCTGACAGAGTACTTGATAAGAATATTTGAAGTTCCAAATCATTGTGGATTTTTTATATAAATCTGTATAGCTTCTGGATTCAATTGTGCCCAAAGTTTTTAGTATCAACATTTCAGATCACACTCCATGATCCATCATCAGAATTAGAATCGATTGTGTCCAAAATTTTAACATCAACATTTCCCTTTTTTTATATATTCACACTTCTTTTACAATCCCCTTCCCAACAACACTCAGTGATGGTGCTACCATAGAGTTTTAAAAGTTCTAGTGACTCTCACATTTCAAACATGAACATCGGATTGACAGATTACTTGACTTGAATATTTTGGAATACATCAGGCAAGATGTGGGTTGTTTTGCTACCACCACCATATTCTTTTGTTCTACTGTAATATGGCCGGCATGCTTGACTTCTCTGCAAACACACATCTTATGGATTAACCAGCAAAGTTATGGCGTACACCATTCATTTATTGGCATATAATGTAATCATGCAACTCCTGAACAAAGTGGAGTCACCAAACCTCCATTCTATGAATTAGAAATTTAAATTGTGAAAAAAATATTTCATGTTTTCCTGCCTAGGTACTTATTCAAACATCGAAAATGGATTATCCACATGGAAAATTGCATCTCATGTTTTATGAAAAGCGTGGGCAATGATATTTATGACTTTAGGGTACGAAAGAGTAGCATTTATGGCATTGCTGTGGTCCATTTAGAATAATTTTCTATAGCTCGTACCTACTTTGCCTGCAGCTGCCAAGAGATATCCCTCAAGATTTTGCAATAAACAAACAAACATAACGACACGTGAGGTTACCAAGTAGATGGCTTATATACAAATTTAGATGAATGGCTTAACTTTTGCAACAACCAGTATGCAACTTGACAAATAATTGTACTTTTTTTTATTGAACTGAGCAAATGCAAAATAAGAAATGAGCAGAAAAAAAAAGCTGCAAAAATACAGTCCACAGCCAGAAGAGAACAAAGGGCATTTGCTGGACAGTCTTAAAAGGCTTAGAACAACAGTCAAGAATATCAGAGCCACTGGAGACTATATATATGTCTTGTAAGAAATACTGGCAAGCTCCATGAGCATGAAAGTGACACCCGTGTACAATGATGGAAACTGTACAAAGCAGGTAACTGCATATAATAGGAAGATCAGATTTTAAAAACAAAACCAGAGACTCTCCTGTTCACAGTCATAGAGGGGATAGAAAGAACAGCGGTCAAGACACTAACTAAGACTATAGTTACTTCAGGAATGAACGATTTTCTGTTAAATAAGTTCAAGATACAATGAAAGATTAAGAAAGCATGACAGAAAAAATATGCTACAATAAATTATATTCTATATAGCAAATAAGAGTTTGTGTGTTAAAATATACAAATAGCTATTGTTTTATATAGAGCAAGGCAATGCATGAGGTAACTCAAGGTCTCAAAGAGTTCAACTTGAGTTTGCCTATGCAATCATCCGGTAACTCAAGGTCTCACATAATGCATGGAGTTCAACTAGAGGTAACAAAGCTGTAAAGTTTATCCAAGGATGAATGAATGAATAAAAGATTTTAATAACATCCACGAGACTAAATAGTCTATGGGATCGAGAAAAACAAACTTAATTTTTTGTCGAGCTCTTTTCCAAGTCGGATCTCCTGCTATTAATTTTGACTAGAAGGTTGACCGTCTGGTTAATCTTATCCTCCTCAAATAACTGTTGCATATTTTCCACAATCAAACTATTTTCGTGTTGAGTACGGATATCCTCATAAGTTGTGCATTCCATGATGAAGTGCCACTCTGTTTCCACCGCCCCTTTATTGCAAAATATGCAAGTTCTTTCTTCCCAAGTTTCCTTAAGTGTCTTCCACCTACCAGTCTCACACCTAAGATGATGTGGTCGCGTCCTCAACTGTGCAACTAACAACCTCGCTTTCCCTTTAATAGCTGCACCTAGTAAGTTTTTTCACCATAATCCTTTGTCGGGTTGAACTCTTTAATGTAGTATGCCTTTTTACACTCAATCTAATTTGACCACATGGCAGTCCTAAATTTTTCCATCACATAGTTTTTTTATTTCACTATTGGTGCTAGGACACTCTTGTAATTTGATGTCCCACTTGTTCAACCATTTGTTGTTTTACTTCATCCAAGTTTTCTTTCTACGATCTAGTGTCTCCTCCATAACTATTTTGGGTCAATAGTGGTTGTCCTTGTTTTCAACCTTCTTTAAATAACTTATCAACCGGGTTATTGCTAATGCTTTCAACGGAAAAGCCTTTGCTTCAGCTAAAAGAATTTCATATGGGACTGTGGTTTTAACTTTGAGATTGCTTGTTATTAGGTGTTTCTGGATCCTTTCTATTTGTCTCCAACTGCACTTTGACATACTGTTGCCTCACACTTCACACCCATAAAGTACAACCGGTGTGACAAGTAAACCAAAAAGGGTTTTCTTGGTTTTCCAATCCCAAAGTTCAGATTTTCTACACCTATTTTGAAGTAGGTAAGAGGCTTTCCAACCTCCCTATATCCTTTATGTGCTACAAGTCTCTCAACTGAGCTTATAGTGAAATTCAATTACAAGATACTTGTATTCTTTCACTATATCAAGCGGGTTGCCTTTAAAAAGAAAGGTATGTTGTTTATCTTTTCTATTCAATGAGAAAATCGTGATTTTGGTCTTGGTGATGTTCACTTCCAGCATCCCAACCTCCTGACAAAAGTGTTCTAGAGCTTTCAAATGTTCTCTTAACCCATGAGCTATTTTTGAAATTAAAATAAGATCGTCGGCATATAGAAGTAATTTCACCACATAACCTACCTATTGAATACCATCCCTATCAGTCTTGCTTAGCCAAGCTTCCAACTTATCAATGTAGAACCCAAAAAGTGTGGGAGATAAAGAGCAGCCCTACTTAACTCCAATGTCACTACCAAAACACTCTAACATACCTTCACTTGTTTTGATTTTAGCTCTAAACTTCTCGTACAACCTGTGGACAACCGCTCTATACACATTTGGGATGCCTAAGGGTGATATAGTGATCAATGGTTGAGTGTTTGGACCTAAAGCCTACTTGCCCTTTTGCCCTCATTTTTCGCCCAGTTGTTGATCCTTCGTTCAATCATGCTCCTAAAGAGCTTGCCAAAGATAGGATTGACCATAATCATGCGGTAGTTAGATGGATTATTAATATCACCACTTTTAAATAAAGGGATGACCACACCGGTAGTCCACTCTATAGGAAAACCTTCCCGATTGACATTATTGAAAATTTTGTTTATGTGAGGAGCAAGAGTTTCGATCCCCCATTTTAAAAACTCAACCTGTAACCCATCGATGTCCTAAGCTTTGCCACTTGCTAAACTCTTTATTCCTTATTTAATATCATCCATAGTGAATAGTTTCATTGATGTGTTAACAACAGGAGAGTAGTCTTTCTCGTGAACCCGCTCATAAAGTGATGCAGGAGCATCCATTGCTATGTACAATCCTATATTGGTTTGAAGGTTAAAATTTTGTTTCAATTTTAAAATTTTGATTTTGAGATGGATTATTTGGTGGAAAATAATGTTGGAATGATTAATTTCATTTATCCTTGTGTGAAGTGATCAAAAAGCATGAAAAGTATTGACGAGGTGAAAAAGCAGGTGAAAAAGCAAGTGAAAAAGCGGGGTAGTAATGCAATTTTGACTTTCTAATTTTTAAACTCTTGAAAATGAATTAATAAGGTGTGGAAATTGAATAAAATAATATTTTAAAATGCATTTCAAAAATCCCTAAAATGTAGAGACTAGGGGAAGTGGATGCCAAGGTTAGTCAATCTTGGATTTTGGCCTTTTCAGGTGAAAATGGTCAAACCAATAGTTGCTAGGAGTTATGATTTTGATTGGTTGGATTTTAATGTTTTTCTTTAGTTTTTTGGTGGGAATTAATGGTGCAGCTAAGAATTAGTCGTGAGTTTTGGGAGAAGAAGAAAAAATGAATGGAAAACATTCAAGGAAATGGTGAAAAATTTGGAAAAAGGATGTCACTTTCTAAGTGGGGTTTTTGAAGAAAACAAGTAAAGTCATAGAAGAAGGTGTGGCATTCATGGAGGAGGTTGTTTGAAGGTTTTATTGCAAGTTTGGGACTGTTCTACCATAGTCCATATCAATTCCAGATTGAAAGAGGCAAGTTTGAGAAACTACAAGAGGATTCTAGGTGTTGGAGAATGCACTGTTTGGCATAAGCTCTCACTGTTTGAGTTTGAAACCTTGTTGTGGTAATTTCATGGAATGTTTAATGAATGTATTTTCTTTTTAGCTACTGTTATCAGTCCCTCTTGACTGATTTATTGATGTAACCCATGATTCCTTTTATTGCAAATAAGAGTGCATATGTGCAAATCCAAATTTCTAAATTTTACAGCATTGTTGCCAATTGTTTCACTAAATGTTTGTGGGGATTTTAAAAGGGTTTTAAGGTAGTTTTTAAAGGGTGTTGCAACCCTTTCATCATAAAGGAGCCTAGCATATTCTAACCATTGGACATTCGTAATATTGTTTTCCAACTTTTTTTTGTTGCAATTCCCTCCAAAAACCTTCAGGATTATGTTTCCCAAGAGAGATTAGATGCTTCCTTCTTTCATTTACATATTCTGTTTTTTTAGACTGCACTAATTTTTCATATATTTTTTTGTATTCTTTGTCCATTCCTCTCTCTTTTAGCAATCTCTTGGCTGCCTTACATTCTTCATCATACCACGGATTTGCTAGGAAAATGTTTGCAATCCCCCACCTTGGTATGAGACCTTTTGCATGCATTTAAAGCCTTGTGAATTATCGGGATCAACGAATTGCTATGGATGTGGACGTCAACCTCATTTTCTGCTTTAACCTCTCCGTTAGTATTCAAATCATGGAAATGTTGCTTAAGAACAACACTAAATATTTCTCTATTTTCTTGATTTAGGAGGAAAACTTATTGAAGAAAGTTTATCCAAATTTAGAGCAAATGGCTAATAAACTAATTACTTGCATGAATAAATACAACTAGATAAAAAACATGCTAAGTAAGCTTAAGTGAGTGTAAGAAAATAATCTTTTACACTAACAAGGAACAACAATTATAGGAATTACGGAAATTCACAATAGAATATCAAACAAGAGAAGAAATACTGTGTTTATTCAAATAAAGAATAATTATATTTTATTATTATAAAGAAATGCAATTATTTTTCATAATCAAATAATTAAACATAACATCAAATTGTGATTTTTGATACCTAATTATTCAATTTAGACTCTCTAAGAATTAAAGATATCAAATTTTGAGTTTTGATACCTAATGATTCAACTTAGACATCTCTAAGACTTGTATACTAATACATGTTTAATTCTTCAAAGTTATGATATCCACACTAGTACATGTGGATGTTGGATGTGCACATATTCTCCCTACAACTAAACATTCTCTAAAATATCCCTATGACAACCATTTTAAATGGACTTTGATGATCCCCACCATGAAACAGTCAATCAAATAGTTGGATGATTTCTTCTTTATACCTTGCATATCCAACCAATATTAACAACAACAACTCCCTTTTTTACTCTCCCCAAATAAAATGCATGGCTGCAGAAACCTTTTTTCTCTCAACAAATGCAAAGGACTCCAAAATAAATATTTTTTGCTCTCATCATAAAAAGATGGCTCCTCCTATTTTTGATTTATTTTTTAAAAGTGCTTTATTCCACTCTTTTTTATAACAGTATCAATTGGCTCGTCCATCTTCTATAGTGACTACACCATAAGCGACGGCATCCAAATAGGGGCTTTCACCTTGCAAAACAATGCTTTCATCTTTAGTACTCTTAAGCCTCTTCTTTCAACTATGAAAAAAATATTTCTTTTGGATATGGATCTCTCTTCTATGATTTCAACACACTTTGTACATTATTTAGTATACAACAAATTTTAGTTTTATGTATGAGGATTAATTTTCTAGATGCTCTCATAAATTAACAAAAGAATATAAACAACAGAAGAACTTCTATTTTTATTTAATAAAGGATTATTACATTATAAAGAAGTACAACTTCTTATAATCAAATAACTAAACATGACAGCAAATTTTGAATTATTGACATGTAACTATCTAACTTGAACACTTCTAAGACTCCTATTATCAGCACTATAACTAACACATGTTTAATTATTCAAATCCATGGCAATACACTAGTACATGTCTAATTCTTCAAATACATGGCAATACACTAGCACATGTGGATGTTGAATGTGTAGTTATCTCCAATAACAATAACCCTACAAAAAGAACTTCTAAACAACAATAAATGAAGGAAGGTCGATTGAAAATAGAAACTTGATGAAGCTAAACACTGTTGGAATAATTAAGCAGCCACCATCAATATCTAGCAAAGTATAATAAGATTCCATGATGAGATCATCTAGCTAAATGTATCTTCATAAACCAAAGATAACTTACAGTAGTCTTTTAAAGCCTTGCTATGCGGATGGTTCATTTTTCTCTAATTCTAGTTGAAAGAATTGGATGAAAATTGTTGATTTGATGGTTGATTTGGTCTAACAAGAAGGCAACTCTCTAGTTTTTCTTCAATAAAACTTGTAACTAGGCACATAAGAAATTTAATAAAAATAAATTAAAAAATTACAATTTCAATTAATAGGTGAATAGCAGCATTTTTAAACATGGCTATACACCTGATTTTTAAAAGGTGCAAAATATAATGTCTCACAAAATGAGCAATAACATTATCTTCCAATCCAAAACCAAGTAAAGTTTATTTCCAATTCAATTGATGTCCAAAAATTGTAGAAATATCATTTAAGGCAGCATGCCAATGTCTTTTAACAAAAATACAATTCCAAAATAGATGTCTTATAGTTTCATCAACATAACAAGGGGCATGTGGCTAGCTAAACAAACAAGAATCTATTCTTGCTAAAAAAATTCTGGATTCGATTGTGTTAGTATTTTTGCATCAATACTGACACAATCGAATCCAAAAAAAATTAGTAATGATCTTCATGGATTGTGGAAATCTATTATCATTAAGAATCTGTTCTCTCCAACTGCAATTTAAAGTATAGTAACTTTCACATTAGCAATTGAGCATCAAAATTTGCTTTACATTTTCAAATTTGTGAACTCAATTCAATCTAGCATTTGAGAGTAAACCTACATCTCCATTTAATATTGAGACAAGGAATTAAGTTCAAAGAGGGAAGAAAATGGGAATAAACTTGTTTTCAGAGGAAAGGATGAAAAATGGTGGGTAGTTAACCAATGCCAAGCCTTGAAGAAGTTTCGAGCAATTGAAGTGTATAGTTTTATAGCCAAATTAGGAGGCATTAAGTATTGCGCAAAGGCAATGAACTATTTGTACTTATTATTTAAGCCAAGCCCATCTTTAATGTCCTACCAAGAAAACCATTACTTCAAAATAAATTGTACTTAGTTCTTTAAAGGATTTACTTTATATCCCACCATACTTAGAGTGACTATATATATATATATATATTGGTGTATGTATTATTACTAATTGAAGATTACATATGGTAGACCATTGGTAGAGTATTTATATTTAATATCATAAAGGACCTAATAGATGAGCCCACACCAATCATTATTATGGTGCATCACAGTTAGGTTTATAGTTAAATATATGAAATAATTAATAGTTGAGAAATAATATGTTACTAAAATTAAGAAGGAACCAATACATGTGTAACTATACCATTCACAAGTCACATCAAAGAAATAATCAATCATATGGTGTCACATAAGACCGTCAATAATACATGTCTTGGTGCACATGTTTTCATCTAAATATTTTTAAGGTATTTTGGACAACTTTTAAAAAACATAATTGATTCAACTATATCATCAGTATCCAAAACCCCAAACAATAGTTTTAAGCTCTTGCCTCGAATGCAAAGACATGTTGAAATTTTCATAAAAATTCAATGTACTGTTTAAGAGCTTCAAATGTGTGAAGTTAGATTGCATAGCTATGAGGTCATTTCCCCTTCTAAAAGTAAGAGTAAGATAAAAATAAAAATAAAAGTCTAGACATTCTAAGAACAGGATCACCATATTGTAATGTCAAAAATTGAATACCCGACAATCTCAACTTTACAAAATGCACTTGTTTTGACATCCATTCCTATAACATGTTTAATGACCACCCTAACTCTCTTTCCCAACTCTCTCTGTTTTTTTGGTGTTTACTTGCTTACAATTTAACATATTTCTATAACTCGTTTCTTTAATTACTTCATTGCTTTCCATGTCCCTTCAAATATTTACACTATCATACAAATGTCTCCACAATCACATTAATGTCGAATCTAAATAAAAATATATCTTCTCATAACTAATAAATTTAATCAAATATATTTTTAAATCTAACTTTAATTAAAATTTTATTTATAATTAATTAAATATTCTATCATATTTAACTGTTACATTCTATTTTTAAAACTTCTTTTTACTTCCTTGTCATCCCACGTATTCTACAAATTAAAGAAAAAGAATACGAAACGCCTATTTCTTCATTTAGAATTCTAACAGACTTTTTTAACGCTCAGTTTCATGCTAATCCCTCCATTTTTTGTAATGCATTTACTCCCTCCTCAACGTAACAACACGTTTTATTCAATCATAAAAATAAAAGCAGAAGCCTGGTTTTAATGGCAGGATCTATTCTTATGCAAGCACTTCTTTGTAACAACAATTTTTATTCTTCTAATTCCTCTATTCTGCATATATAGAGAGGCGTCTTCATTCAATTCCGATATTCTGACGTTGCAACATCTCTATTCTCTATTTTTAATTTTATTTTGCAACATTATTCTACACGCCAAGAGTTTTTAATTTTATAGCACTCCATTTTCCCGGATTTTCCAACAGTCCATGATAGCATATAATTCATTGGTTTCTCATGCAAAGAAAAAGGCGTTCAAACATTATTTCTGATTTTTCAAACATTGTTTTGGTTGGAGTCAAGACAAACATTTCAATCTGCACTTTGCTAAACATCTCGACTTTTCGGAACGGCTTTCGTTTTGAAGCTTTTAAATCTGGCGATATTGATTTATTTCTGTTTGATATTGTTTAAGCAAATCAACTTTATTATTTTTTATATTTATTAGAGCTAAAGCTTGCAGATTTGTTACTGGCAGATTGTTGGATTTAATGTTCTTTCCGACAAGCTCCATGTCAAGGTTCCTATTGGCGATCGACTCTCCTTCATTTCCCCTCCTCCAACATGTCATTTTTGCTCCAAAAAAGAGACTATCAAACATACCTTTTGGTTTTGTACCCATGCACGGAATATATGGAACTCTCTTTTCTCTAACTTATTTGTCCTCTTTCCTCAACCATGGTCTTGGAGAACTGCTCTTCTTAGTCTCTCCTCATCTCACAATGTTATTACTCAGACCCTCAGACACATCACTCTTAAACACATCTGGAGATTCCGATGTTTGGCAACTCTCTCTCACACCTTTCAACCCTTGCAAGCCGAATTGATGACTATCTATGCTAACCTTTCTTTGCAGATCCCCATTCTTCAATCTGCCATCCAGACTAAGGCTGACCTCAAAAAGATATTGGATGATTTTCAAACACAACTCAGCACCTTTGAAGAAAAATTTAAAATACAAGGCACTTAGGTTGGCAACAAAATTCTTCAGTTGGGGTTTCCAGATTATATTATGTGATTGGCAGCCTTGTTGATGATAGAGATGTGACATTTTCAGCTGCAACTTGTTGGCAATGAATCTACTCAGAGCATCTTCCTTGCTATGGAGTTCATCAACAACGATCACTGCACTTTGGAGTGACTCTGCCTAGCTTTTTTGGAGGAAGAGGGTGCTTCTGTGTGATTGGAAGTTGTTCTTGTGCAAAGATGCTATGGAAAGAATTTTCATGGACTCCAGGTTTCTTCTACAACACTCTGTGGCTATTGGTGGATACTTGTATTGTTCTCTTTGCAGACCTGTGTAATGCAGCTTTTAGCTGATCTTGGCATCATCTTCTTGTTCTGTGTTTATTCTATTTTTGACAGCCTTGTAGCTGTCTTCTTTCAGAAAGACTGTTGCTGTTATACGTCAGCTCCTAATTGTATTGTAATCTTTATGGTGTGAGGCTGCTTCTCACTGAATTTGGCAACAATTTGTTGCTGTGTATTGTTGTTACTTTACAGCCTTTTTGCTGCTCACTTTCAGATTGTCCAGTTGCTGTTCTATAACAGCTTATAACTGTTCCTTCTTGTAATTTTTTTTATGCTTACTCCAATAAATAAAAGACTTTAAATCCATCTTATTTTCTATTAAGATTTGCTTAACATTTCCTTTCTGCTAGGTTTATACATAGGTTTATTGCTAATATAGTATTGTGTTTTACAGAGGCACATTTGAATTAACATTTCTTTTTTTCCTGCTTACCTTAATCAAAACCATTTCTTCGTTTCCTTCCCGCACACTTGCACAGTAATTAGTCTCTTTAGGATTTAATTTACTGTAAGTTATACATTACATATTAGAATAATAATATTTCATAGACAAACTTACTATTATTAGCTGTACACATAGTTCTTAGTCGTAGACTGCTAAGTACACACTCCAATATTTCTTCTTGCTTTGTTCGTAGAGATAAAAAGACCGAATTTAGGACTTCATCATATTGACAACCTCTCAAACACTCACACCCTTTCCCCTTGTCCCAGAGATGGAATTGATTGGTTTCTCCAAATTCAACGTATTATTCTTCGGTCGTGCATTTTATGCTTAACCAATTCATTTCGATTATATCATTTTATGTATCTTGGTATTACTCTTTTGTTGTTTCATATAATTTAGATTTGCTAGGGACGAATTCACATGTGACATTACCTTGTCTTTATCTCGCGTCTCACTTCAAATTCCTCCTCTTTTGTATCATTATAAAACAAATTTTGTATATTTTGAATTATTATCATAACACTTTTCTTTTCATAAAATCTAATCTCATAGTATTAATTAAATTAATTTACAATTTCAGTTGTATTTTCTACAATCTTATTCCAGCGTACTTAATGTAAATTTAAGGTAGTATTAAAAGTAGCTTCAATTTTATATTACACATACATGAATATAATTCATATTGATATAGGGGAGAGGGCCCATAGTGGAGCACCATAACTCTTGTGTTTCTCAAAATTCTATGTGAAAATTTC
The DNA here is from genome assembly GCA_007258455.2 of Sequoia sempervirens. Lineage (NCBI taxonomy): Eukaryota > Viridiplantae > Streptophyta > Pinopsida > Cupressales > Cupressaceae > Sequoia > Sequoia sempervirens. The sequence continues at coordinate 16,498 of VDFB02366549.1, forward strand.
AAATCAATCTCAATTTTGTACAGCAGTTTATTTGGCAACTCACGTGCTTCTATATTTTGATTTAGGGTTACAACGTCAAATATGATGCCACATCAGCATGCTTTTTGTTGAGGTATCCAAAAAGGGCCCAAAAAAAAAGGTGAGACCGATAGTGGTGCACTAAGTCATGTTTTGTTGGTGCACCGATGTGGCATCACATGATTTGTCAATTTGTGTATTTTATGGATAAAAAGTGTTTTGCAATTGGATATTAAGATGTTGTACTATGGGGCCCACTGAGGACTACTTCTATCCCCACTATTGGACCCTGCTCCACTATGGGCCCCTCTCCCCTATTCTGCAATGACTTTGTTTATCAGAAATTTGGTTCACCACCTTTCTAAAGGTCCTTGTGTGCTATGTAGCGACCGATCCTTAAATTTAAATTTCATGATATTTGCTTTATAGAAACCCACCATCATCATATATCAACTCTCCTTTGTTGACTTAACTTCAAATGATCATGATGTTCATCAAAAAAAATATCCTAGCATCTGTGGGGGTTAATTTACCAAAGGTATAGATTAAAGATGAAGTTGTTCTCACCATAAACATACAGCAATGCTGAATTTAAGGTAAATTAGCTGGTCATCATAACTGGATAATTGAGCCTTTCAGAAATTATTAAGCGAAACTTTCCAGTCTTAACCATAATTTTAAAAAAGTGGTCCGCTTAACAACCATAAGCAGAAAGCGCTGTGATTCCATTATTGATAATCATCCTATACAACACAAAAGGGGGGGCATTACCTGGCACAACCGGAAGCTACTCATTTTATCACTTAAATAATAGACATGTATTTACTCATCATAGATTGGATATCAGGTATTTTTTATTAGTATATTAATAGAAATATCTTATACATTCTGGCCTTTAATATCTTAATAGATACACATTAAGATCACTATAAATCTGAATATTTGTTGCTTAACATTCCAAATTTATGCAAGCTGATAAAATACAGTGGAAAGAAACTGTTCTGTATTCAGGGAAACCAGATGTATAGAGATGCACATAAATGGAAAAGCATAAAGCATCATTCAAAGCAATGGAATTAAAGTTCAGATAGTAAAACCTTCCAAGCAGCAGAAGTGCATCAGCTGGTTACATAAAACTCTTACATCTCTGAATGCATAGATAAAAGCACAAATGTGATTAAAAGAAAGAAAGTTTGTGGCTCAAAGGAACAACCTACTGCAATGGGAAGAGTATTGTTGGAGGCATAAGTCCTGAACAAAATTTATAAAGATGCAGGTCGGAATACAAAATTTCTACACAAGTCAATAATCCAGTAAGAAAGCATTAACGATATAGCATCAATACAAAAGCAGGACAGTACAATAACTGAAAAAGCAAAAGGCATCGAAGAAACTCTCAAGAGAAACTCAAAAAAGATAAAAACTGCAAACAGGGTACAAACATCGAAGAGAATCAGTACAGAACTTTTTCTTAAGTTGTTCATATAGATCACCAATACAAAGGTCTCATGAAGATGTTATCCCAAAAATGAGATTAAAGAAGCATTGTTTTCCTCTAGCCCAATATAGCACCAGGCTCAGATGGATTTCCATCTCTGTTTACCAAAGATATTGAGAATCATAAGAGACTTGTTGACCATGGTTAATGAGTCAAGAACTCAAAATATTTCAGCAGAGCTTTACTTCATCAATATTGTTCTTATTCTCCAATGGGATCACCCATAGAATCCAGATTAGTAGAGACCAATATTGTTACACAATTTCTCTTACAACATCTAAAAAGTCATTGTAAAGAGGCTATTCTATCTTACCTCAACTGATTCTATTTTTTTTCTACATGTTCAAATAAATATATTAATATGAAAGACGAGCACATTAGCCCCTTCACCAGTTCAGAAAAAAGCTGGAGTAAAGTAAAAGGACATTATAGGGAGATGGTTAAGAGGCCCAGCAGGATCCTCCGAAAAAAGCTCAGCCATACAGACCAGGGAAAACAGAGAAGAGCCTCAACTGATTTCATAACTCAGGTAGATTTTTTGAGAGGAGATGAGGCAACATTATAGCACAAGAAATTATACAGACCAGGGAAGACAGAGAAGAGCCTCAACTGATTTCATAACTCAGGTAGATTTTGTGAAAGGAAATGAGGCAACATTATAGCACAAAAAATTATACAGACAAAATGACAAATAAATACGTAAGAATGGACAAGCACATACCCCAGGGTATGGTACACATTTCAGAGATGGTTAAATGTCCTGGCAATGGGGATACCTGCCGAAGATGTCTCCCTTCTGCAAGAGATATCTCTAGTGGGCAGGGGGCATCCAATTACAGCTTCTTTTTGCCTCAGTCGATGTCTTCTGCTACAGAAACCAATAAGAAAGCAAAAATCAAAAGGTAAATAAAATAGCCTACACCCTAAATGGTCAAAAGATCCATCCAAGCCATTTCTCACTCATTCAGACAAAGAAATGAGAAGAAAAGTAAGAGAAAATACAGAACACATCGGCAGGGTTTTAGAAAAAGATGTGGAATTTATTTAATCTAAGTTAACGGAATCGCTCCTATGCCCTGCCAATTCCGGGTACCGGTACGTATCCAAATCGGATACGTGTAAAAACCCTGTGGAATCGACCAGGGTAATGCATTTTTTACTCCTGAAACGAATTTTAAAAAATAGACTTTTTTTGACGTTTTTCTGGTCAATGTGGCATGTTTGACCGACTCCGAAAGTCTCTACGCAGATTTCAAAGTTTTTTTCAACTTTTTACCTACACCATCTAATGTCAATGATGATGTTGATCTTAATCAACCTGATGACCCGTATGATGCCTACTGTTAATTGTATTATTTTGTTTTAAATGTTGAACCAATAAACAATGAATTCAATATAATTATATACCTATCGTAACATTCAAGTTTTGAAAAATTGATATCAAATTAATTTAGTATAATTGTATTTCAGATTTGTTCTATTTATGGTAGTTCTAAGTTCTTTTAGCATATGCATGATATGTGGTATTCTAAATTTAATGATTTTTGTATGTTTTATGTATGGACGTACCCAAATGTACCCATCCCTCAAACAAAAAATTGCCGTACCAGCATACCATACCCGTACCCGTACCCGATTCGGCAACTTAGTATTTAATATAATACAGGATTGGAAGCATATATTTCCAAGGAAAATTATCACAAAGAAGAGGGTAGCTAAAGGTACAACCTCATATTTATATATGAAGCAACATTTGTGGGAACTAATTTTAATTTTAATTATTTAAAAATTGTGTACATATTAAGCATACCCTGAAACAATGTATCTGATTCTGATTAGGGCTTTCCCCACCCCTTCCACAAAAACATACCCACACATCCTAGAGACTGCTTCTAACTAATGGCAATCCAGCTAAAGGTTTATATCCATGGTTATCCAACCGAACTGGAGCAGTAAGATCTCAATCTCCTTACCTATAGGCTATTTATAATCATGGCAGAAGTACTCAGCAGGGCTTGATGCAGAATAAGAAACTAAAGGGACTCAAGCGAACCAAAGAAGTAGAACCTTTGTGCAGCTTGCTAGCAACAGAAGGCAATCCTTCAACAAATACTAACCATGTATGAGTAGGCCTCAGGGCCATTCATTAATTATACAAATAAATTCAAAATAGTATGCCTTGGTACAAACAAACAAAAATGCAAAAACAAATATTTATACAAACTAATGCAAACTGCATCATTGGGATGAGCTCAAATGATAAAAATTTTGAGGCTTTCTTAGCAGAGTCCCAAGGAGACATGATAAAGCGTTGAAATGCATAAAATATTGCATCAAACTTGTTCATTGCAGTTTTCCCCTGAGGCTGCCTGCATGTCTTGGACGGCACTGACCAAGGAGATACTCCTGGGTCATGGCATCAAAGCCAAAGATTACCCTGCAAGGGAAGCTCACAAAGTTAACAAACATTTCATTGCCTATCCAATACCTCCATATCTGCTTGCAGAGAGCTTGTACATGAAACATTGGGAGGATATTATCAACAAAACAAAAAAGAAAATATTGCATTAGACAAACTGATTTCTGTCCTAGAAAAACTTTAAGTTACCGGTTCTGGTACAGATTCTGGTTCGGGTTTGTCGATCTGGCAAAAAAGAAAAATTGGGTTGGGTTTGTTTTGGGTTTGTCCTTATAAAAACATGTAAAAATATTTATATAAGCTAATGCAAACTGCATCATTGGGACGAGCTCAAGTGATAAAGTGTTGGGGCTTTCTTAGCAAAGCCCCAAGAGACATGATATAGAGTTGAAATGCACAAAATATTGCATCCAACTTCTTCATTGCAGTTTTCCCCCGAGGCTGGCTGCATGTCTTGGATGGCATTGACCAAAGAGATATTCCTAGGTCATGGCATCAAAGCCAAAGATTACCCTACAAGGGAAGCTCACAAAGTCAAACAAACATATTTATTATTTATTTAATTAATTCCATCATTTCCCCTATTTTATCCTAACCTTTAATTAAATAAATATTTATTATTTATTTAATTAATTTCACATTCACCTTTATCTTTGTCCATTTAATACTAGCCCTTAAACTTTTTCACATGGATCACAATCTAAAATCGCCATCATGTGCCAAGTGTCCCTTTCACATGACTAAGACCTTATCTAGATTCACTGAATCTAGACACCTTCCCAAAAGTCAAACTAACTTTCCATCTCATCCATTCATTTCATATCACTCCTCTTAATCCTAGCCATTCACATAAAGATGTTCCCCTAATGCTAATCCTAAACCTAGACCTTATCCCTCATGTGACACACACTTGTCACATGACTACATCTTTGAGCCTAACCCTAATCCTTACTCAATATTAGCCATCATCAATCTATCCTAGCCCTTGATTTTGCCTCTTGAGAATTCTATAACTAGAGGCCTTCATCCTTCATCCATTACAATCTAGTGACAATCTACACATCTAGAGAATCAATCAAGTCTATGCTATCATTTTGCTATCATACTATCATTGCTATTCCAAGGTTATGCTAGTTTTTTTATATTGAGCAATCCATATCACAATTTAAAGCACATCAAATAGAACTAGGGTGCATTCTATTTCAGCTCAATTTAGGAGGATGGAGATTGTTTGAGGTATACATTTGATTATTTGCATTATCTTATGTTGTTTGCTTCAATCATTTTTCCACGTCTTCGTATTCATTGCTCAAACTTCAGATTCAATATTAAAATAATAATTATCAAGTTCGACAATCAATTTTCAATGTCAAATGGATTTCCTAAATCCTCATCATCATTGACATTAGATGATTTAGGAACATTTAAAGAAATATAAGCAATGCCACTACCACTCACACTAAAAGTTTGCTCGCTTTTAGACTCAAGTGCAACATGTTGGAAAGTGGAAGCACCCAATGTTTTGGCTACATATCCCACAACTTCGTGGGGGTCTAGGGCAGTGCACCTGGTAGGGTTGAGGGGCTGCACCCCTTATGGGGGTTTGAGGGCAGCACACCATTTTCATACATTTTGAAAAAGCAAAGTCAAAGGTGGAATAAATTTTTAAAAAGCAAATAAAAATATTAAAATACAAAAAATTGGACAGATTCACCCTAGGTTTGACTAGACCCAACTAGATTTTCCCTAAGCTCATCTAGGTTCATCCCAAACAAATCCACCTCTCAAAACCCAAATTCTATGTGCATTCAGAAGCAGACCAAATCAGGTTCGACCTGGACTCAAATCCAACCAGTCCCCTAGTAGATCCAATAACATAGGAAAAACTTATTAGCACTTGTCATAGCAGGAGGAACCAATATCAAGAAAATTCAAATATCAAACCAAACGTTCCTAGAAAGATTTTGTGGAAATTGATATCTCAACCCAAACATCATGGTCCAATAACAGCCAAGTACACAAGCAATAAAAAAAATGCCTGGCCAACTACCAACATTAGCACAATCTAGGAGCAGTTATCAGTGCCTGCAACTGTAAACACATTAGGATGTAACCACCACCTAATTTTGGAGAGATCCAAGGAATGGAACTAATCCATTATGAGTGCAACCAAATTGGCAAGACTATAAACCAACCTCCAATTAAAGAGTTATAGAATAGCGAAATAACAATACATAATAAAGATGGGATAATCAACAGAAAAGGGTCTAGAAAACAGAGCTATAGAGTGTTCAAGCAAAAGGACACAAGCCTCTTTCTTGCTCTAATAGTAAATTTGGAAGTCGGCAAGTCACAACTACACCAAATACCATTCTGATGCAAGTCTGGAAGATACCAGCTTGGACAGAGCCTTGTTGATTTCTGTGGCTAACAGAACATGCCAAGATGCTCACAAAAGACATCTTCAAAGGAAATGGCTGGCAAGGCCATTCAATCTTCTATATGTGACCAACGAAAAATAATAATAATATCTAACCTCTTAGTGCATTGAAAATATGTGACACAGATCTGAAAATTTGCTACTTGATAAATAAGGATTGGAATTCTCTAGATGACATCAAAAACTTACAATCTTCTACATGTGACCAAAGAAAGAAGAAACAATAACAAACCCATTAGTGCACTGAAACTATGTGACACAAGTTTGGACAAACAAGAATTGTAATCCTCTAAATGGCGTCAAAAACTTCTGAAATGATAGAAAAAGAAAAAAATGAATAATTCTATCTAAATCAGATCTTGACAATATAACCATTCTTTGTTACTAGGAGCATCTGGTAGAACAGAATTATGAGATATTTTTGGAATTTTTGGAATGTGGTTCAATTCACTAAGCCATATGTGGATCAATTTGAAAGAAATGTTTGGATCCACTATATGCTGAAGGATTAAAGAAATCAGAAATCAAGAGCTAGCAACCTTAACCTTATTAGACACATGTCAAAATGATCTACAGAATCAGTCCTTCCAGATAGAACTCTCCCACAAACTACGCTAGAAATCATCACAAGGAGGGTACATCAAATTAATTTTGATGAAGCATCCAAAGACAACCCTGGAACATGAGATGTTGTTGATCTTCTCATAGACTACAACAGAAAAATAACACAATTACATATTTATGTTTTCATCCTAGGTACAACATATTATTAGCTTTATATTTATTATTTATAGAATGTTTTCTCCCTAATTCCATAGTCTTAATCTTGATATTCAAGTTATGTGTTAAGTACTTAGAGATAAATGAACGTCCTGCGTTAATTGTAGTTTCCTTTCCCATTGAGTATATAATGAAAGAAAACCCTAAATGATTATCATTTTTTTGTTCTCATTCCCTACTGCAATAATAGAGTTGCAATTGTGTAAGAATTGGTGTATTTATTGTGTTACATGGGGACGCATCCCCACCCCTCAAACCCTCATTCCCATCCCCATCCCGAGGCATTTCAAGGATGGGAGACTTTAGGGGATGTCCCCTAGCCGTCCCCCCAAAACTAAGAAAATGCAGAAATGTCCCCAAATGCATCCCTAAAATCAGGGACAGCAAGAAATGCATAGGGGACACGTAGCCATCCCTAAGATGATCGGGGACATCTTAGACATCCCCTGACTGTCTCTGGGACAGCCAAGTGTCCCCTATTGAAAAGCAATTTTTAATGATGTTTTAAAAAAAAATTATTCATAACATTAAAAAAAGACTGCTAAATATATCATGACAGCATTATAACAGCAGCAATAAATATACCATGACAACACTATAATAGCAATATAGCAGCAATTAAATTAATCATGATAGAGTGACAGCAACAACTGTAGTATATGTTCTGAAAATGAACTGGTAGATTGCATTAACAAGAAGGAAAGATTACAATATATAGAAAAGAAGGTCTACTGTAGACATTAACTGAAATTGTAGACAACAGTAAAATATCTAATCTACTTAAATACATTCATAATTGACCATTAACATACAGAATACTGTTCTAACACCCTCCCTTAATGGTCAATCATACTAAGTCTACCCAAAGAAATAACAGAGAAGGCTTCTGCAATGAAAAACAAGAGCCTGCCACTAACTTTGCCACTTGAGATGAGTCTACCACCAACCCTCTAGAAACTGCAGAACTTCTGGAAATGACAAAAACTAATCACAAAACATCCAACCTAATGTTGGTTAACAAAGTTGTCCCTCTCTGAAACTAGAGACACACCGAGAACAGCTGCCACAATTTTGAGGATTAATCGGTAAACCGTCAAAACTTTTGCAAATGAGCATGATGCCCCATAACAGACTGCAAGAACCTAGTTGTGCAGATGTTTGCCCCAGCAACTCCAGGTGCAACAAAAACAGACTGCAACAAACCACGATTTTTAAGGAAAAAATCACAAAACCCTGAAACTGAAGTTTACAAAGCATCATTTTTTTGGAGAAAACGGTAAAAACCCACAAAGGAATCCCACGCAATTTGAGAATTACAAAAACCCAAAAAGGTAGCTGGCACAAAATCGGAAACACAGATCAGCATACAAAACATCATTTTTTTAAGGAAAAAGCAGTAAAACCTTTCAAAAAGCAGAGAGCCCTCCCGAACGACAAAAACCCTGACTAGGGTATATAGGAGAATAACTCTTAATTTTTCAGGAAAAAATTATAAACCCTCCCATGATTTTTCAGGCAAAAAATCAAAAAACCTGGGAAATAATTTTTTATTATAAACCCAAAGATAATTTTTTAAGGTCAAAATTATAAAACCCAGAAAAATTGAAGAATACCTAGAAAATTTCGGCAGCACCCATGTGCACAAATTTCAAGGCACGAACTTCAAGACACCCAGAAAAAACTAAAGACAACCCAATTGAGATTTCGAAAAACCCACCAAGAATCTGCAATCGAAAAAAAATTCGGACTTGAAACAGAGGATCAAAACCCTAGCCAAAAATGCAGAAAAACCCTAGGTGGTCGTGGATGTGCAGAAAAATGTAGAAAATCACAGCAAAGTTGTAGAAACCCTAGCCGTCCCAGGTGTGAGCAAGGCGATCTTTTGATGCTCAGATTTTCGAAGGAGACACCAAAAACCGGCCCAAAACATCTGAAAAACGTGAGCTTGAAGAAGCAGCAAAAACACGTCTGAACAAGAGCCGAAAAACACAAGGAAAAACATCCAAAGACTTGCATAAATACTCTTGAAAAAGGAAAAAAAAAATTCCCTCAGAGTGTGAGCCCAAATGAAACAATTTTGGGCTAAAAATTGTTTGAATTAACAAAGGAGATGATTACATTAAATAGAGGAGGTAGATCACTGTAGACATTTAAAATGTCTAACTACCTCACCTACAAACTACTGTAGCAACAATAGTATTGACCATTAATACAAGTAGAATATAATATTCTAACACCCTCCCTTAATGGTCAATCGTCTAACTAGCCTACAAAAAACACTCTGCAGGTCGATTGGTCACAAATTCTTCAGAACACTCTGCTGCTGCTGAGACCCTCCCTGGATCTGCAGAATGTTGATGACCAAGAGTACAAAAAACTGTCCAGAAAAGAACAGAGAAGGCTGCCCCTTCTTTAGAAAGCTCTGCAACAAGAGACAAGAGTCTACCACTGAGATGAGTCTGCCACTAACCCTCCCAGAAACTGCAGAATTGCTAACCAGAAGTCATCACAAAATGTCCAACCTGACGTTGAATAACAGAGCTGTCCCTCCCTGAAACCAGAGACACACGGAGAACAGCTGCCACGATTTTGAGGAAAAATCGGCAAACCATCGAAACTTTTGCAGAGGAGCATGACGCCCGAGAACAGACTGCAAGAAGCTAGTTGTGCAGATGTTCGCCCCAGCAACTTGAGGTGCGACCAAAACAAACTGCAACAAACCACGATTTTTGAGGAAAAAATCGCCAAACCCAAGATTACAAATCATCATTTTTTTTCGGAAAAAACAGTAAAAACCAAAGACCAGAGAGCTCTCCCATACAACAGAAACCCTGACTAGGGTAAACAGGAACTGACCCTTAATTTTTGAGGAGAAAATTATAAACCCTTCAGGAATTTTTTAAGGGAAAAAATATTTAAAAAACCAACAAAGGAATCCCACGCAACACTGCAAATTACAGAAGCCCAGAAACAGGTAGCCATCGATGGTCGGCTGAAAAACAAAGGGTTTGGAACCCTAGCCGCCAAAACAAATCTGCACAGAAATCGAGGCACGAAAAACGAAGCACCCAGAAAAATCGGACAACCCATTTGAGATCGCAAAAAAATCACTAGGAATCGGAATCTGCAATCAGAAAAAAAATTTCGACTTGATCTAAAGGGTCAAAACCCTAGCCGAAAAATGCAGAAACCCTGGGTGGCCCTGAGAGCACAAAAAATTGCAGAAAATGTCTGAAATCTTAGTACCCAGGTTGCAAAAATTTCTGAAATCCACGGCCATGCCAGGTACAAGAAAGAAACAAATTTCAAAATTGCGGCCAGAGATGGGAGCCCAAAAACAAGTCGCTGAAAATCGCGACCCAACCAGAGGTTGCAGAAAGAAGACACTGAAATTTTCAGATCACAAATCGCGTGTCTCAGAAAAACGCGTGTGCACAGCAGAAATCACGTTTGGAGCTCATGAGAAACCCTTTCTTCAAGTCGCGCAGACAAAGAAACAGAGGTCGCTCACAGGTTATAAGCAAAAACGAGCCTTAAAGCTTCACAGAAAAGAAACCCACGAACACATCAACAGACAAAACACGGTCAGGAGAGAAGTAAATCGCGGATCTCAGAAGACGAGACAAGAAACGTGGCCACGAACAGTAGAGAAATGCGCATGAAATGAGCACTGGAACCCGCGCGAACAGAGACCCGAAAATCGCACCAAAGAGAGCCACGAACCAGGAAAAAAAAACGGCCCTTGAGAAAACCCTTGCTTTTGGTAAACATACGTGAAAATCTCACGCAAACAAAAAACGCGAATTACAAATAAAAACCACGCCCAAAAAAAAATGACGCACCTAGGTCAGAAACGCGATTTTCAAACGGATTCCTCATGCGATTTTCAGAAACGCGAAACCCTTGAAAAACGTGCGCCCAAATCAAAGCAACAGGAGGGTTGAAATTTTTCATGAAAATACTCGCAAAAAATGCAAACAAGAACCCTCGATCTAGACTCACAAAAAATCTCACGTGATAAATCACGAATTACAGATTTAAAAATGCCCTCCCAAAATCCTGAGCCCTCCCATAAGGGAGGCTCAGACCTGCTCTGATACCATGAAACAATTTTGGGCTAAAAATTGCTTGAATTAACAAAGGAGATGATTACATTAAATAGAGATAGATCACTGTAGACATTTAAAATGTCTAACTACCTCACCTTCAAACTACTGTAGCAACAATAGTATAGACCATTAATACAAGTAGAATATAATATTCTAACACCAAAAAGCTTGAAAACCCCGACACAAATGCAGAACATGAGAACTTCCAGGTTGCGCAAACAAAAAAACCTTGAAGATACAAATCGCGAACTCTTCAGACAAAAGCCTGCGAACCTATAGACTAAGCCCACGAACAAGATTTGTTGATACACCAAAACCCTTGCGTATACAGGGAGAATGCCCACGAACAGAGCTTCGAAGAGGTCACGAAAAGAACAAAACAAGCCCACGCGAAAAAATCGCAAATTACAGACTTACCTAGCGTACAAAGAAATTCGCAAATGACAGAAAAATTAAATATTTTCCTACCTGAAACTGTCGACAACAGGAAAATATCTAATCTACTTAAATACATTCATAATTGACCATTAACATACAGAATACTATTCTAACAGTATAACAGCAATAAATATATCCAATATCATGATTTAGATTCATAGTTAATGATATAAGCTATATAACATTTAGTATTAACAGCAACAATTTGGATTTCTGATTTCATTATTCAAAAAAGCATCAAAATTCAAAATTCTTGATATGGTATTAGAGTCGGTTATTATTGTCAGTTGCAAAAGAGATTAGAGGTGCATTTGCCATGGTCCGGTACAGAGTGGTATTGTGTGAGAAGTACAAACAAATAATTTCTTTTTGGAATGCGGTTGGCATGCAGGCTTCTGCAGACATCATCCAATATCATTTTAACATTGTCATGTTACATTGCTGCTGTTATACTACTGTTCATTGACTTGTAGAAATCCTCTCTCTCTCTCTCTCTCTCTCTCTCTCTCTCTCTCTCTCTATATATATATATATAAATATATTGCCGTCCTCCTAAAGGTCCCCAAAAAATGGCCCTCGGACTGCCATCCCCAAAATGCCACTCCTGTCATCCCGCCATCCCCATCCTGGAAACGCCATGGAATATAGCATATTTACACTTATACCTTTATTTGCAGATATAATCCATTTCACATGAAAAGGCGCCCATTTTTGCTGTTTATTTACTTCTGACAATCTATATTTTACAGTTTCTGTTCTGTTGATAATTTAGGGATGCACCAAGTGGAATTAGAATATCCATTGATTTCTTCCACCACTGCGAAAGTTCAAGTTGCCCTTTATTCAAGGTGATGCATTGAAAATGTGACTAACTGATCCATGTACAGGCTGGATTTTGGGAAAAAACTGTTTACATTGGAAGTTTGTGCCAAAGGAAGGGCTCAGAAGATTGTAGCAATGATTTCACAACAAACATTGAAAAGAAGCTCGTCTCCTTTAAAAAAATCCTCAAACTCTCCCTGATGTGTTTCTTGCTGTCCCTGATTTTAGGAAGAGTGGATGGAAGAAGAGGCCATTAGAAGCCCTTTTTTAACCTACAAATGAAAATCTTGCAGTAGGATTTTGGAAAAGAAGTAGAGATACTATTGATTCAGCAAAATCCAGCAGCCTTCAAGTTGCAACAGATTTATAACCCTGAGTAGAAGCTAAATGTTTCTATGCAGCATCTGGAATGTAAAGCCATACATGGGTGTAGATGGTTATCCCCAAACCAGTGTTACCATGCTTGGGCTCAGCATAGACTAGGCAGGCTGATTTTTGTCTCTGACTAGAACTCAGCAAAAACTCAACACAGGCTCAAAAAATTTAGAAAAAATATGATATCTAAAAAGTCAGCTGAAAGTCAGCTAGATTTGCAAAACAAGCTGGCAAGCCTCATTTGATCCTACTCAGACTCAGACTTGGCAAGTCCTGTAACACTGCCAGAAAGCCATAGGTGGGGATGGCTATCCCCAAACCAGTGTTACCAAGCTTGGACTCAGCATAGACTCATCGGGCTGATTTTCAGTTGACTTGAACTCAGCAAAAACTCACCACAGCCTCAAAAAAATAATAAAAAATATGATATATAAAAACTCAGCCCAAAGTCAGCTAGATTGGCAAAACAAGCTGGCAGACCTCCTTTGGTCCTACTCAGTCCTACTCAGACTTGGACTTGGCAAGTCCTGTAACACTGCCAGAAACCCTAGAGGAAACTTTGTCCAGTTTATTGAGGCATTGACTAGAACAGAAGATGAGAACTTCCAGAAGATGCTATCTGTATCGACAGGAAATTACAGCTCTGTGTAAAATCTATTAGACAGAAGATCATACATTTGTGAAAAAAGGAAAATGCAGTCAAAAGAAGAATTAAGATGAGGTAATATTGAATCTTCACAGACTAAGAAACCCAAACCACCATCCCTCTCACAATTGTTCCCAACTCTAGAGCAAGTGGCATGTCTGAAACTGAGAAAAAATTGTAAGGTTTGATATATGTTCATCCAAACCAAAATTGGAGATTGATAATTTGATGATGAAGATACCCCTGAGCTACTCGGTGTTGAATATGAACCATAAAACCAATCCCTTCCTATGATAGAAGGATGTGAATCGTCAATCTCATTTCTGCAGTGATGGGATTGGACTATCTTGACACCATCAAGTTTTTTACCCACATTAAAAATATAAAGGGTTTTGACCATCATCAGTTGTAGTAGCACACATAACATTCTGGACAGGATGCAAGTATGTATGTCGGGTCTCCATTGAGACACTTTTGAGAGTTTTCCATTCATGACCTAGGCCACAGAAGCATTGAACGCCTAAGAGTAGTATTACAAACTCTAGGCCATGCCTTTAGAGCTCTATAATGCATCAGCAAGTTCCTTCATAAGCTTGTCCTTGTATTTTTTGATGATATCTTTATTTAAGATGAATCTTAGCATTCCATTGACAGATCTAGGCATTGTCTGGGATATTTAGCCAGGGAGAAGATACCAAAGCATCAAATTATGAATTTGCTAGGGCATCCTTGGAACACTAGGGCCACATTATCAACCACATATGGAATTTATTTTTGTAATGTCTATGCACATCTCTTTTGCAGAAAATGTGATTGATCTATTCCAAAGACCTACAATTTCTAGGCTAGGAAGATCCTACCAAATGTTCGTAAGAAAGATTTCTATGATAGCTCATCCCTTACCAATCTTACAAACAAGGATGATTTCCAAAGTTTCAATTAGTATGATAAGGCACAAAAAGTTTTTGAGAAGCTCAGACAAGCTCTTGTGTTTGCTCTATTTTTAACCACTTTATTTCTTCATGTTTTTTTAATAGAATGCAATGCTTCTAAATTTTGGTGTGGTGCAATACCTTCATGAGATGATCACCCAAAGGCCTTTCAAAGCAGGAAACTCAATGGCAAAGAAAAGTGAATGTCAAACATAAAATAGAGGTGTTATTTATCTGCATAAAGTTGACCAGGTGGCCTTATCTTTTTGTTGAGAAACAAATTCTTTATCAAAGCTAACCATCATAGCCCCAAGCACCTCTGACTCAAGGAACAACTTACAATGATTGACTGTCTACATGCCTATGACTTTGAGATCCTCTCTAAGAATAGGAAAGAGAATGTGGATTTGGCAGATGCACTATTATGCCAAGAGGAGTCGCCAAATTTCCGTGCCATCTCCATTAGCCAACTTGTTTGGACTTTGGAAAGAGGAATGTCTTTGAGATTACTCAAGTGAACCTAGAACAGTTCAACTCAGAAAGGAGATTTTAGACAGAAGGAAAGGAAAGGCTTAGTCAGTCCAGAATGACTCCCCTCACTCCCCATATTTAGGACACACAGGTTTTCAGAAAACCTGCAAAAAAATCACCTCCAATTTCCTAAGGCAGAACATAAAGATAAACATCCTGCACTTTGTAACTAAATGTTACACTTGTTAGAAAACTAAGTTGAAAATAATCCATTTCCAGGCTCTTCAAAATTAAATGTCGTTCCCCTTTAGAAGTGAGAAACTGTGTCTGTGGACTTTTTATCAAGCCTGCCAAGATCCAAAGGCGAGGATGAATCTTTGCTATGGTAGATCAATTGACTAAGTACACTCATTTGATCCCTGTGACATCACAAGGTTTCAATTGTCTTAAGGTTGTTATGTTGTATTACCAACATCTCTTTAAGCTACACACAATCCCATAATGGATTAATTTCAATTTTGATCGAGATCATATCTTCAGGAGTGATTTTTGTGGTGGCAAGAAATGTTCCAACTAGCAGGGGTTACATTCAACATGAGTATTGCATAGCATCCTCAAACTCATGAAGAGAGAGATGTGGTAAGCAAATATGTTTAAGAGAGTACTCAAGTATAAATGCAAGGGATAAACAGAACAAGCAGGTAGAATGGTCACATCCAACCAAGTACTTGTACAACACCACATATAACTCAGTCATAAAGACGTGCCTGTTTAAGTTGTATCTTTATGAGCCTCCAATCTCTATGGCTGAGGCAATTTAGGAAACATTCTTGCAGCAATAGATGCATAGTACACTTGGTTGAAAAATAACTCAACAACGAGGCAAACATGACAAATAGCAAGATGACCAGCATATAAGCAAATGTGTTGTAAAAGGAAAAGAAGAACCTTCAACCCAAGTACTGTGGACCATGAAAGATTCAGGCCATGATTGGACTTAAGGCATATGCATTGTGTATACCCAACATAGGGAGGTTTTATGATGTTTTCATGTGTCTCATGTTTGAAGCAGAAGGTAGGAAACAGCATAGCTTTACAGACCAAAATTTCTGCCATAAACAAGGAGAGTATAGAGGTATAGAAGCCTAAAGGCATACTTGAAGAGGAGCTAACAAGTTTCCCAAACAGGACCATTCGGAAATTGAAGATTAAGTGAAAAAGGTTGCCTGGGGATGGTAAGATCCACACATTTAATGATAGAAATATGTGAAATGATAAACAATATGCATAAAAGAAGAGAGATCAGCCAACATAAGAGATGTTTGTGGGCCAACATTACCACTTCTTTGATAACTCTCAAAGGTCTCTTTCTAATGGTGCTCAAATGGTTTCAATCACAAAATCTAGCAAAGAGAATGAAACCTCTGTAGTTGACTGCTTTTGCCCTAACTGTACTGAAATATGTTTGCCAAAAATCAGATTCAAAGAGTCAGCTTTAGACCACCATATCTCCCTCGATAGTGCTTAGAGTCCTAACTGCGAGCACATTTCAGAAAACTCTTGAGATGCTCTTTCCAAAAACACTAGAATTATCTCAACTGATGTATGTGTGAGGAGAATGACCTTCTGCACGTTAGTCTATTTTACTATAAAAATCAGCTAAATCTCCCAATCTATCTTGAAATCTTCTCCAACTTTGATTGAATCAATGCTTTGATACCACACGGTAAGATCCACACATAGGACAACTCATTAGTCAATATAAATATTTAAACAAGTTATCTATATGAACCAATAGAACTAATTAAAGCTCTTTTACCAGGCTGTGCAAGAAGTAGAACCCTTGACAAACCTGGACCGATTGGGATCAGGTTGAGATCCTTATCCGAGTTAGGCCTGGGTTTGCCTGAGTTCCTGCCCTGTGCCTATGAATTTGACCCAAGCAGGTTTGAATATACTTGGGACGAATCCATGAGCCTGGGGCAAGACCCTGTGCGAATAAAGGGGGTACCCAGGGAGAACCCACCTGGACAAACAAAAAAAACTATTTTTAATGAAAAGCACAAAAAACAATTTAAAATATCTAACAGTTTTCCTTAGTATTTATTGAGGATGAGGGCACAAGGCTGCTACACAGGGTCACTTGCATAGTGCAGCTAGTGAGAGTGGCATTGGCACTACATGTGATTCCAACAAACCAGCTGATGACCTTGAATGCTCTTGAAGAAGATCATTATGATTGTTTATATTGATTTTCCACATGCAGTTGCAATAATATATACCATTTTGAACTATATTTAACATTTGACAATCAACATTAAATTATAATTTATCAGCTGTGGTCTTTATTTAATTTTATAGATTTTGTGGAAATAATGTATATATTGTACTGTGTACCAAACCAACGAAAAAGGATCAGTTAACTGCAGAACCTGAACCCATAATGGCAGCATAGAATTGAAGGGGATGTGCGCCACATGTTGGCATCTCCATCACCCCATTATATCATATGCCTACACATACCAGTAAAGAATGCAACATTGGAAAATAAAGATTTCTTAAGCAAGCATCCAAACTAGCCATGTCCTTGACAACAGTGTCAAAAAATGTAAGAGTGCTACAGTAACAAAGAAAAAGTATCAATCTCATTCATGGATTTTGTCAAGTTGTCTTACGTGGTGTGTCAATTTGAACTACAATTTCTCATTTAGTAGCCATGAATTCAATTATTAGCATGTATGACGCTTGTATGTAAAATTATAGATCAAAATTTTTTATGTCCCGCTACTCCTCAGGATGTTATCCATCAGACATCCTAGTGCTACTCTAGGTTGAGTGCATCTAAATGTAGAGGTCTTCTTAGAATATAATCTACCCTGTCTCATAGATCATATAAGTTGTAGAAGAATTCATCTGTAGAAGCTTTATCTCCTTGAGTTGTGCTTGGTCGAGCTTTATCTCCTCCTTCCAGAATATTCACTTTTGGCTAGTTGGGGAAGTCTTGACGCTGTTGTCAGCTATGAACCAGGACAGTCCTGTCTGCAATTAAAGCACTACCCCTTCCATATCCTTCCCATTGGAATGCTTTTCTCTTGCCAGCAGGCTGGAAATAGTTTCTTGCCCATTGTCTTCAGCATAAGACTAGCAGCATCACCAAGGATAATCTTCTCTATTATATCAATTATATTATTTTGCTGCTGGAAAACAGCAACAAGATTGGAAATACACCTTGCAATTGTTCCCAAGGTCCTATCCAATACAATATTTCCTATGCCATGCTCCCCTATATTATCACTGAGAAATTTGAAATTACTATCGATGTTATGTAATGCTGCAACAATGGCACTCCATTTCACATTGTTATCATAAATATCTGTCACTGAGTCCTTTCATTGAGGCACATTGACCAAAATGACCACTAGAAGGTTGGCTAGGAAGCTACCCCAAAGCCCAAAATCCAAAGGATCCCACATAGCCAAAGTTTAACATATTCATGATGCAGGCCAGAGGTACACTATTCAACTAGCTTTGACATGGCATAAATTTAATATTGCCCTGGGTTGGTCACAGTTACTGCAAACATGTTTAAAATACTTCCATGCTATCATCTTTAATGACAATAGACTGCTTATCTTTCACCAACATGATAAGTTGGAGTTTCTGATGCATCTGGGCATTTCTCCTTGTGTGAATTTCTTAAATAAGGGGCACGACAGATTTAGTCCTTTTACTAGCCTACATGAAAGCATTGGCTTCTTATCTGGGCTTCATTCCACTTAACGTCATTTGTAACTTTGTACAATGCCTCTGTATAAAGATTATTTATGAGATTGGACCATTTGTTTCCCACTCTTAAAACAGACTTGTGATTTCTTTTTGCTGGAATGGAAAATCAGGACAGAACCCAGCAGATTGGAAGGATTGGAAGGAAAACCAGAAGGATTGAGATTTATTGCCACACAAAGAAAGGGAATATATTTGCAAAATTTCATACCATATTTTTGATAAATATAATTATTTGGCCGCCATTCAAACCACCATGCTCTACAAAAACCTTATGGTGGATGGGGTTCTTATCCGATCAAAGGATTTTGGAGATTTTAACTCTCTCCAACTGCTCTTCTCTGGGTTAAGCTGACACTGTGTTGAATCCACTTAGGTGGAAGTTGGTGTCCTTGTAAAGGATGGCTGAGAACCTACTATCTTCATTCAAGCTCTTAAATTCTCAACATCATTTGTTGAAATTCCCTGATGTCAGCATGCTTTTGAAATAGATGCTTTAGCTTATCCCATGCAAAGTTTCAATCTTAAGGCATGTGTTGAGCATATGACAGCTGAGTTGTGTGGAAACCCTTTCTAAAGGGCAAGTGGCCATTTTCAAAAAAATGGTGCACGAGGAAAATATGGCACTTAATGAAAGTACTTGGAATGACTTTACTGGGTGTGTATGTGATCCCATGTGTTTTACTAGATTGGCTCTTTATGAAGTAGAGAGGATTATAAAGGCCTGGGTGTAGCATGTACATGATAAGGTGGTAACTAAAGTTAGAAGGGATGGCAGAGAAGATATTTTGAAAATTCATGGGGATATTACAATGGTGGAAAGTATCATGAAAGGGTATGGAGCAGGTAGGGATCATATTAATAACAGTGGCACCAAGGGATCAAAAAAGTTGAGATCGCATGACTAAATGGCTAGTGCATTAACATAGACTAGGAAGGGCATGAACATTGTGGGCTTCTTCCCCCCTTGGATGTGTAATAATATATATTACAACTTACAAGAACTTAGGAGTCAGGATGAATGGAGTGTATGTCAGTTAATTAGGGTTTCCTTTTCGTTTATATATATTGAGGAAAAGACCTAAATGATTGATCTTTTGTTCACATTTCTCAATGCAAAATAGAGAGTTACCGTTGTATAAGAACTCATTACTTGTGTGTTTACAGAGATTTGTGGGTGCAATCCATTTCTAATGAGGTGCCCCCATCTTTTCTGTTTATTTAATTCTGCTACTTTGTATTTTGTTGTTTCTTCGGCTGATAGTTTAGAAATACAGCAATTAAATTCAGATCATTGTACCAATAATGAGGGCAGTTAGGGTACACAAAAAAGGAACAAGACATTCGACCCTCACATACTTGAATAATCTACCAAAAATTGTAAACAAGGCTAGGGGTTTTAATTGAAATCTCTAAGTGGCAAGCACTAATAAGGAAATCAAACAGTCAAAAGAGCTTAGTAACTGTTATTAATAGAGGTCAAAGTTCCTGAGCCTTAAGATCCTCCCTCTCTCTTACGCTAGCATTGACAACTATTGCCTTCATTTTACAATGGGCAATCTCAGTAAAACTAAGAGGCATAACCTAACAATTAATGTAGTCCAATAATGCAATAAAGAATTATATCACTACATTCCCAAGAAATACCAGCAGGAGTGGTTGGAATTTGAAGCATATTTTAGGAATTTCTAAAACTATAAGATTCATATCCAGATTTGTTCAAACACCAGCTCCTTTTCTTATGAGATTATCCTAATCAATGAGCTTAATTCAATAGCTATTTTGTTGAGGAATGTGCTTTAGTAACCCTTTGAAGATAAATAGTGCAATAGGAAAAACATAATAGCAGTTGTCTGAATTGGTGTTATACTTAAAGTTAATATTGAAGGCCACCTGCATCTAATTAAATGGTTATATACTTTGAACGAAAACATATTACATCTAATTTGCACTCAAGCAATAATGCATTTATAGATGAAGCAGACAATATATACATCAAACTTACAATATTTCAATTAACATTATTACAATTTGACCCAAAAACAAAATATTATATAGACAAAACAACATGAGAAGAAACTCAAATAGTAATTTGAAGGGCAAAACAGTTATCAATGAAACCCAAATACATTTTTAAATTAATTTGGGAAAACCAATTTTGTCTTGTATAAAGATGGTTATTCCAAAAGTTAATCTGAATTTGAGAAATCATTTTTACCCACTCCTGTAACCTTTTTTTTACATAAATTTAAACATAAATACATAAGAACTCTTCATATTCAAGCTGCAAATGATTTTCCACAGCCACATGTCGATGTTGCATTTGGATTTGTAAATGAGAAACCCCCACCAATTAGAGCATCACTATAGTCCAGCTGCATGCCATATAAGAAAAGAAGGCTTTTAGGATCACAAACTGCATCCACGACACCAATAGTCAATTGTCAGTACAATTTAGAAAAACGCTAGACATCTACTACATTCAAAAACTGAAGAAATGCAAGTTATGGAAATGATTTCATCTATGCAACTTCTATATTACAACACTGTCTTGTTAAAAAACAAAGCCAGTAAAAGTGCTTTTAGCTGATTATGAGTGTTTTCGAGATAAAGTCATAAAAGCATTCTATATTCGTGACTTGTGTACAATGTTTTGTAAACAGGTAAGACATAGCATTTTTCACCATTCTCTGATAAGCATTTTCACTCGTTTTAACCATACACTAAAGCATATGCCACAGGCCCACAAGCAATCAATAGATCATCTATATAACCTAAGAATGTCATCTTAGAGTTCAAGCATATGCTCAATCTTATCAGCATTCTAAATGTCATGAGAATGTTCATTCTGGACATTCTATATTCAATATTTTCTTTGTTGAGCACACGGTGATACTGAGAGTGGGGGGTGAATCAGTATCTAACAATCTTTTACTTTTCAAAACTTAACCAATCACAATAAAACCATTCAAATAAGATCTAGCAATTAGGAACACAATGAGAACACACGATTTACGTGGAAAACCTTTCAGGAGAAAACCAAGGCACAATATTGCATATTATTATATAGTTTAATCTTATGCTTCTTGTAGGCTCCAACCTACTTTCAAAGTCTCAATCTCTGTACAAGCTGAGCTTCAACTCAGCAAGAGGCTCCAACCTCAACTTGATAGGCTCCAACCCCTGTTAGAATATTTTGTCATTGATGTCAAGGTTGAGCTGCTTGCTTGTGTTTTCGAGCTGCTTGAGCTGGCTACTTGCTTACTTGAGCTAGTTGCCTGTGTGCTTGAGCTACCTGCCTGTGTGTCAAGCTGCTTGGTTGCTTGCTTGAGCTACTTGGTTGTCTGGTTCAGCTGGATGTGTGTCTGCTTCAGCTATTTGCTAGTCTACTTGTCAGCCCCTTGTTTATTTTATGCTAAGTGGAGCTTCATTGTGCCATATCAGCTAAGTTAAGTCAGATTTAAAAGGTTGACATCTCTATTTGAATTGTAACGCCTATGAGGAAAATATTGTATATCCATCCTTGGAAGCATTGAAAAGTCTTGGATTAGTCTTATATGTGGCATGTTTAAATTTTAAATATTTTAACAAGTTTATGCAAGGCAGTTTATTTTCCTTGGTTATTCAAGGCTTCGAGGTCTTTTAAAATATCCTTCTCCATTATTTTCTAGCGCTCAAAAAATGAATGTATCGGACCTTATGTTTGAGGGCGACTCAAATATTTAGTGTGGCAGCTTAATCCTTTATGAGTGCAATCTTTCTGGCAGATACATTAGAGGGCGGCTTGAGATAATTAAAAGTCGACTTGCTTTGAAATTCTTCTGATGAATTTGAGTATGGGCAGCTCTATGAGTGAATGGATTTCTGGTGGAGTAAATTTATAGCAGAGTAGTGAGGTGTCGGGATGAGTAAGATGTGGTCAAGGTATTCTTAAGTTGAATATATTAATTTGACTGCATTCATTAAAAAAAATGGAAGTGCTGATGAAGTTATTTGAATTCAATGAAGTTTATTCGAATATGGATGACTTACCTTCTTTGCAGCGATTTGGTAACGCCTCTGTTCTGAATGGTGGTCGACTTAATGAATGGCAGGGACGTGTTTCTTCATGATTCTGGGTGATTCCTTATATAACATTTGTGTGCCAAAAATGATATCGAGCTGACAAAAGAGTGAATGAAGAGGTTTTGTGGGGTAGTGGTTTATTCCTGGCATCGTCGGCTAATTAATACTTTGTTGCCTTCACGCATTGAGTATATTGTGGTGCATGCATATCGAAGTTAATGAAAAAGTTGTTGATGCCTTCATTTATTGTATTGTGAGTATGTAGCTTACAAGAGTTTTTAAAAACTAAGGAATAGCATCACCCATTGATATGAAGTGGTTTCGATGACAAATTTCTTTGATTATTGGGCTGCAGAGTCTTTCTTCTGGTGTGGAAGCTTCCATTACCTGTTTGAAGTTGTGCTCAGTCTATGTGCTGCAGGATGTGGTGATATTCCTTTGTGAAAAAGATGGATATAATGCCTTTTGTTCTGTATGAAGAGGTGTAGCAGCGTTAAGAAATAATTTTATTCTGTTTTCAACATCTTTGGAGGTCGCAAATATATAAGAAGGCTTGTTGTTTTATTTGCCTGTCGTTCTCCTTCAAGATGTGGATGTGTGTTGTAGCCTTTGTGAAAGATGTGAGCTGTTCAATGAGAAGTCCTTTTCGGGCCTCTATGCGATCATTAAAAATGCCTTGTATTTTCCTTGAGAGATGAGTTTGTGTTAGTGTTGCTAATGCCGTGTGAAGGGGTCTGAGCTTATTTTGTGTGACACCCTATTAATTTTCTTTTGGAAGTTGCATCCTTTTGGAGAGTCTACAAGATGAGACTTGACAAACAAATCATGTCAAGTATCCCAAATAGTTGTATCTAGAAAACATGAAGGATCCTATTGAGAAGAAGCAATCAAAGCCTTCAAAGAGGCATCTCAAAACTCTATAGAATCAATAAGAGGTGGCAAGATCTCGATGCATGTCTTAGGAGCTCCAATTTGTGCCAAGTTCAAATGACTATACTACTCATCCCAAAAACTACTCATGTTTGTGGTGTGAATATCTAGATTTGTTGAAAGGGAATATAGTACAAAACATGAGAAGACATGAAGTCTTGACTTGTGATCAGCCTTCTCAACCGCAACAATGTCTTCTTTGTAGTTCTAAAAGACTAAATCACAGTAGAATCTAGGGAAAACTCCACATTTTTATCTGTCCCATTTTGAGTGATCTAATAGATGGATAAGAAATTGTTTGACAACAAAGGAGCACAAAGGACATCATGAAATGATCCTTGACCCATGTCAACAAACCTCCCCTATTAACATCCATTGAAGAGTTGTCACCCATCAAGTTTTTTGCATAGAACATGGTTGTTATGCTGCAAACATATCCTGTGTTGTGGCCATATGGTGAGAAGCTCCAAAATCAAGAATCCAATTCCCTATAGTAGGAGCTACAACTACAACAAGTGCCTTGCCCTTTCCCTTATCTGATGTAATAGGAGACATGAAAAAATCAATGGAAAAGGAGTCTAGAATGGAGATATGATTCTTCTTAAGAAGATTTTTCAACCACACAATCTGCTTCTTCATGTACTTAGATTCTTCATGTCCTAACTTTTTACAATAGCCACACTTAGCCCTCTCTTTCATTTATGAATCATCATTAGAAGAGTGAACCTCAGACTCAACTTTGGAGTTTGAGGAGGACTTATGTTGATTAGTTGATGTGTTGCTCTTAATGGACTTGTTCTGCTTCTTATCCTTGTTACCGTGATCTTTCTTATCAATAACACTTTGACTTGTCCCCAAAGCATGTGACTTAGAAGATCTTAAAGTGCCCATTTGGATTAGTTTATCTTGCTCCTTAGTGCATATCCAAATGCATCAAAGGAGGGCGTTTTAAACTTGGTGCCTAGAGCAGCTTTAGCAGCATAGTATGTAGAGATGAATGCTGAATAATGAGGTCCAAGTTTGGTGAGCACACTCATTATCAGCCCTTTCAATTTTACAGTCCTTCAACTGTGTTCTTAATGACTTAAAATTTGTGATGAAATCTTGTATGTCATTAAAGTTTGTTGGATTAAGACTTGTGAGATCATTTTCCAATTGATGACCTCCTACTTCATTAATTTTACCAAACAAAGATTAAAATTTGTCCCATATTTGATATTTCGTTAGGTGTGCCTAAATCTTGTATATGAAAAAGTAGATGTTTTGACATAGCAAAACACAAAAAGCCAAAAAGCCAAAAGTTTCATCACATATTAATAACTCTCCAGACCTTCATAACATATTTTTTTTGTTGTTTACAAGAAAATTAGTTATAGGGTGTGAGAGGTGTCACAGTTGACAAATCCATAATGCTGAAAAGGAATGTTGATGTTACTGTGCAGCATCGGGGGTCACTTCCAGCCCGTTCTCCTTTACATTATTGAATAAATTAAATAATAGCCGTTGGCTATTTAATTTATGGAGATAACAATTTGATGAAGAGGCACTTCTTAATATTAAATGATATTTAATTATTGTGGAGGTTCGAATTTATGAGGAGTTGTGAACTTCAAGGAGGCCGACTTCTTGTGTGTTGGAGACACGACTTTTCAAGAAGGCCGACTTATAGTTTTGAAGAGGCATGTCCTCTCCCATCATGTTGTATATATGCTCAATGATCTTTCATTGTTTCACATCATTGTTATTCATTATTGTTCGTCATCCATAGTGCGAGTTGACGGAGTAAGAAGCGACCAAGTTCAGATCGATATTATAGAAGGCTGAGTTATTTCATTACTGTGATTGCATCAGATTGTGGTGCTTACTCTTGGCCTTAATATCGGCCTCTTTGTAAAGGAGACATTCTTTGTGATTCAATATATAAGTGATATATTGTTGTTGGGTTTTTCTCCCTCAAGTGGAGGGTTTTCCCAGGGTATATGTTGTGTTATTGTGTCTGATTTTGAATTAAATTTCTGTGCTTTACATCTGATCATAAAACTAACATGGTTTCAGAGCAGGTATAAGAAAAGATTGTGATCAGATTTAGTCAAGCAGCAATATACTCTTCATTCTCTTTCTCATCTTTGATCACATCTATCTCTTCATCAAGATGGTGAACAGACTCAAGATCGAGGATAGACTTGAGGGAGCAACTAATTTCACATCTTGGAGTTTCAGAGTTATGCTCGCCTTGGAGGAAAATGAATTAGCTGAGTTCGTGGAGAGCAAAGTCCCCAAGCCTACTAATGAGGAAGAGAAGGTTCAATGGAAGAAGAAAGATACTAAGGCGAAGAAGATGTTAGTTGATTCCGTGAAGGATCGTATTGTTCCAATCATCTCCAAGTTAAAGACGGCAAAAGAGATGCTTAAGACTTTGGAGGAGATGTATGAGATCAACAACACAAGTCGTGCTCTTGCATTAAAGCAACAACTTCATCATGTCAAGATGGCAAAAGGAGAATCCGTCATCGCTTACTTCATGAAGATTTCTAAGTTGAGAGATCAGCTCTCTACTATTGGTCATATTGTTGATGACAAGGATTTGACCATGCTAGCCCTTAATGGTCTTCCTTCATCTTGGGAGTCTTACATCTAAGGAATCAGCGCGAGATCGAAACTTCCCAAGTTTGATCGTTTGAGGGCGGATTGTATTCAAGAAGAGTCTAGGTTGGTTGTGAGAGGTGTTGGTCAAAGCTCTACTAATGAAGACATTCATGTTCTTGCCACTCAATCCTCGAAGAAGAAAGGGAAAGATGGAAAGAAAGGATATTTCAAGAGGAATAGAGATAAGGGATTGAATGGTGCTCCTGCAATCAAGAAGAAGAAGGATCTATCTCGTGTTCAATGTTTTAGATGTGACAAGTATGGTCACTATGCAAAGGATTGTCCAACCAGGCCTAAGCAGCAGGCTTCCATTGCTGATGTTGATGAGATCTCTCCGCAGAAGGATTCAAGTGGTTTCCTATTCTATTCAGCTCTTTCAAGCAGTGTGCCTACCGATAACAATACTTGACTAATTGATAGTGGTGCCTCCCACCACATTACTGGATTTAGAGAGCACCTAACTGATTTGGTGGAGAGAGATTCTAGTGAACGAGTCATTATTGGAGATGATGCTAGTTATTCTTTGAAAGGAGTTGGGACCTCCTCTCTTCACTTGGATTCTGGTATTTCCTTGCAACTGAGTGATGTGCTATTTGTTTTGGGCATCAAGCGAAATCTTGTCTCTATTTCAGCCTTGGAAGACAAACGATACCAAGTTGCATTCTCAGAAGGCAGAGTTCTTGCATGGACGAAGAACTCTAATATCAAGACTGCTCAGGTGATTGGAGTTTGACATGAGAGCCTCTACAGACTTTGCACCCGTCCACTTCAGGCTCTTTTACATGATTCATCAAGCTCATATGAACTTTGGCATAGAAGATTGGCTCACCTTCACTTTCGTGCCCTGCCTACCATGGAGAGGATGGTCACGGGCCTTCTGAAACTCAACCAGGAGCATGAAGGCACTTGCAGAGGTTGCGAATTGGGTAAGAATACTAAAGGTCCATTTCATAGTAGTGAAAGTAGATCTAAATGTATTCTTGATCTTATTCATTCTGATTTATGTGGTCCAATGTCTGTTGGTTCTTTGAGTGGTTTCTTGTATTACATTATTTTTATTGATGACTACTCTAGAAAGACATGGATTTATTTCTTGAAATCTAAAGAATCTGAGGAAGTATTAGAGAGGTTCAAAGAATTCAAGGCTCAGGTAGAGAACTTGTCCGGGAAGAGGATCAAAGTTCTGAGATCCGATAACAGTGGAGAGTACATTTCCGGCAGCTTCCGTAACTTTTGCATTTAAGCAGAGATTAAGAGGGAGTTTTGTGTCCCTTATAATCCTCAACAAAACGGTGTTGCTAAAAGGAAGAACAGATCTATTGTAGAAGCAGCCAAAGACATGATACATGACCAAGATCTGCAAACCTTCCTTTGGATGGAAGCATCTAGGACACCTGTCTAGTTCAGAATAGAAGCCCTCACCGCATTTTGGAGAACATGACTCCTGAAGAAGCATTCACAGGGGTGAAGCCGAAAGTGAGTCACTTGAGGATCTTCGGTTGTCCAGTGTATGTTCATGTACCGAAAGATAAAAGGACAAAGTTGGAACCTTCTGGCAAGAAGGGAATATTTGTAGGCTATAGTGAGACATCAAAAGCCTACAGAATCTACATTCCAAGTCAGAAGTTGATTGAGATCAGTAGGGATGTTACATTTGAAGAGGATGTTGCATTCAGGAGATCCAAGGGTGTTCACATGGAGATAGACATGGAAGATCAAGATTTTCCTCAGGATATGGAAGTTGACCATACTCTTGAGATTCAGAGGGAGGCTCCTGAACCTAAAGAAGATGATGACTCAGTTGAGCCCTTGGAACCTACTGATGGGCCTACAGATATTGTGATTGGAAGAAAAAGACCACTTTGGGCCAGGCAAACACTACAAGAGGCAGAAAGGTTTGCAGCCCCAAGAGGAACATTCAGAGAAAGCAAGAGACCGCATAAGTTTTCCAGCTATGTTGCATTAATGAGTCAAATCATTGAATATGAGCCTTCCAATGTTGAGGAAGCTACTAGTCAGCAGGTTTGGAGAGATGTTATGTCTGAAGAGTATCAATCCATTCTCAAGAATGATGTTTGGGACATCGTACCTAGACCCGAAGGTAAATCTGTGGTATCTTCTAAATGGCTCTTCAAGATCAAGCATGCGGGTGATGGGAGCATTGAGAAGTACAAGGCTAGGTTTGTGGCTAGAGGATTCTCACAGAAAGAGGGAGTTGACTATGAGGAAACCTTTGCTCCAGTTGCTCGCTATACTTCAGTCAGGACCATCATTGCTATTGCAGCATCTAAAGGATGGAAGATTCACCAAATGGACGTGAAGACAACATTTCTGAATGGTGTAATCGAGAAAGAGGTATATATCGAGCAACCTGATGGCTTTGAGGTACATGGGAAGGAGTCTCATGTTTGCAGGCTGAAGAAGGCTTTGTATGGCCTTAACCATGCTCCCCGTGCTTGGTACGAAAGGATTGATCATTACCTGATGAGTTTGGCCTTCTCCAAGAATGATGTTGATTCAAACCTACACTTCAAGGTAATTGATGGCGAAGCATTAATCTTGGTTCTCTATGTTGATGACTTAATTCTTACTGGAGAAGATCACCTCATTATCAAATGCAAGGAGTTAGCT
>VDFB02366550.1:0-15037 GCA_007258455.2 Sequoia sempervirens
CCTTAAAGAGCCATTTATCCCCCCAAAATCTAGCTTGATTGACACTTCTGATGTGCCATCCTATCCTTGATTCTAGAATTTTTCTTCCAACAATCATATCATTCCAGCAAGCTGAACCATGTGGGAGGGTAGGAAAATCCAACAAATCTTTGAGGGTCATTTTGTCAACCATATATTTACTTTTTAAAATATCTTTCCATTCTCCGCTAGACAAGAAAGATCTCCATATTTGTTTGGCTAGGAGTGTATTGTTAATAATTCTAATTTTTCTGAGACCTAAACCGCCCAATGTCTTTGGTCTGCAAACCACATCCCACCCTATAAGAGGCATTCTCTTTCTTTCCTCCACTCTAGACCAAAGGAATCTTTTCTGGATCTTTTTAATGGCCTCTACATATTTAGCAAGGATTTTGAAGAGGCTTAAAGCATGAATTGGGAGATTTTGAAGAGAAGCTTTAAGAAGCTAATTTTTTCCAGCTTGGCTCAAAAGAGCTCATTTCCAGCCAGCCAACTTCTTTCTAAACCTGCCAACTAAAGAGCACCAAAAGGAGTCTAGAGGTTTGAGGCATAACGAAAGTCCAAGATAAGAGGAAGGTAAGGACTCCACCATGCAATCAAGGATTCTAGCAATCTTGACCTGTCTATGCTCAGGGGTATTGAAGAAAAAGATGGAACTCTTATGTCTATTGACCTTCTGCCCAGTCACCTTTTCATACACAACCAATGTTTTTATCAAAGTCTTAGCCTCATTCACGGAAGATCTA
Source organism: Sequoia sempervirens (assembly GCA_007258455.2). Classification (NCBI taxonomy): domain Eukaryota; kingdom Viridiplantae; phylum Streptophyta; class Pinopsida; order Cupressales; family Cupressaceae; genus Sequoia; species Sequoia sempervirens. The sequence goes on from VDFB02366550.1 coordinate 765, forward strand.
CCCATCAACATAGTGTCATCAACAAACTGTTGGTGAGAAAATATCAAATTCATGGAAGAAGGACTAAGAGCAACAAGGGACTTTTGTTTGATCAATCTCTTAAGATTCCTTCCCAGGCTTTCAACCATTATAGTAAAAAGAATAGGTGAGATAGGGTCACCTTGTATTAAGCCTCTTGAATTTTGAAAGAAACTAGAAGGAGATCCATTAAAAATGATGGCTGTGGAGACCGTGGTGACCAACTGATTCACCAGCTGAATGAATCTACTACTAAAGCCAATCCGCCTTAGGATTTTGAATAAAAACTCCCAGTCAACACGGTCGTACACTTTGGAGATGTCCAACTTGAGAAGACACCCTTTAGTTTTAGATTCCACAAGTGAATGAATATTCTCATGGATTGTGACTATTGAATCTAATATTTTCTTTCTAGGAACAAAACCATTTTGTTGAGGGGAAATCAACGAAGGGGGGATAGAAAGGATACTTGAAGTCAACACCTTAGAAATGATTTTATAGAGAGAGTTGCAAAGAATAATGGGTCTAAATGCCTCAAACTCCATTGCACCTGGTTTCTTAGGGATAAGGACCATGAAAGTAGCATTCAATTCCTTAAGGATCCTTCTGGAATCAAAGAATTCCTTAACAACATTCACTACATCATTTTCCACAATATTCCAAAACCATTGAAAAAAGAACATAGGAAATCCATCAGGCCCAAGGGCCTTGTTTCCCTCAAAAGAAAATACAACTTTCTTGATTTTCTCCATAGTGGGAATGACCGCAAGCTTTTAATTGTCTTCCCTAACAACAACCTTGGGGATGGCCTCTAATAGAAAGTATTGATCATTTTGATTGATGTCCCCATTCACCAAAAGTAATTATAGAAGAGGATAACTTGCTTTTTGATGTCTTCCTATTCCTCAAATCTAGTACCATTAACTTCTATAAAAGCAATTCTATTGGAAGCCCTATGTTTTGAAGCAAATAAATGGAAGTACCTTTTATTTCGATCTCTAGCAGAGAGCCATAACACCCTCGATCTCTTCGTCCAGAACTCCTCCTCTTTTGCTATTATGTCGTGCAACATCACCAACAACTCATTTTCTCTATCCTTAATATCTTCAATGTATCCTTCCTTCTGGATTTTGTACTGGATCTCCACAAGCTTCATTTGAAGTTCAGATTTAATGCCAAAAATATTTCCAAATAATGTTTCTTGTAAGATTGTTGGGATTGGGAGCATTAAGATTAAAATGTTTGATGGTATTGTGAGGACATTAAAAAAGTAAAACATATATCAAAACTCAAAAATAATTTAATTTCTTTGAGAGATTTTGATTTTAGAGGTTATAAATTTACAAGTCAAGGTGGATCAATGAAAGTGTCTAAGGGAATTTTGGTGGTCATGAAGGCTACAAATATTAGAAATCTTTACAAGCTAGAAGGGAGTACTATAATAAATGAAATGACATTGGTATCTAAGGAAGAAAGTGAATCTAACTCGTTTATATGACATCAATGAATGGGTCATATGAGTGAGAAAGGATTGAAGGTACTGTTAAACCATAAGTTACTTCCAAATTTAAAATATTTGAATTTGAATTTCTACAAGCATTGTGTTTATGGGAAGCAATCTAGACTAAATTTTAAAGAAGGGAGTCATACAAGTAAGGGTATTCTAGATTATATTCATTCAGATGGTTTTGGGTATTTTAAATTAGACCCCAAATCCAAGAAATATATCTTTGTTAGTTATGGTGATGAAATTAAGGGATATGTAGATTGCGGGATTTTACTACACACAAAATCATCATTAACAAAGATGTATTTGATGCATCTCCTCTCATAAAATTAGACATAGTAGAAGTTAAAAATCTATAGGAATTAGATGTTAAAACAATGTTTTTACATGGATATTTAGATGAGGAGATATATGTGGAAGAACCAGAAGGGTTTATTAGGGATCACAATAGGAAATTTGTTTGCAAACTCAAAAAAAGTCATTGTATGGCCTGAAGTAGTCTCCTAGGAAATGGTACAAGAAGTTTGATTCCTTCATGGTGAGCCAAAATTTTACAAGGAGTATGACCATGTTGTGTTTACTTTGAAAGTTTGAAAAATGGTTTATTCATTATCTTGGTGTTATATGTTGACAATATGCTTGTAGCAAGAAAAAGCATAGTTAAGATCAATGGATTAAAGGCTCAGATGGCTAGGACTTTTGATATGAAGGATCTAGGAGCAACAAAACAAATTTTGGGCATGGAATACACAGAGACAAAGAACATGGTAAGCTTTTGTTATCATAGCAGAAGTATCTAGAGAAGATTCTCATAAGATTTGGTATGAAGAATGTGATACTAGTAAATATCCCTTTAGCTTCTCATTTTAAGCTTTCTTCAAGTTTATGTCCTAGTAATAATGAAGAAAAGGATTATATGCCTCATGTACTGTATGCTAATGCAGTAGAAAGTTTTTAATGTATGTGATGGTATTTACAAGACCATATATTTCACATGCATTTGGTATTGTCAGTAGATACATGACAAATCCAGGTAAAGAGCATTGGGCAACAGTGAAATGGGTGCTTCAATATCTTAGAGGTACAAGTGATTATTGTATCATCTTTGATGGTTGTAGTGGTTAGTTTGTGGTTATGTTGATTCAAATTTTGTAGGTGATTTGGAAAAAAGGAGATCTACATTAGGTTATGTATTTACTCTTGCAGGAGGACCTATTTGTTGGATGCCAAAGCTTCAAGAAATAGTTGCTTTATCCACTATTGAGATAGAGTATATGGTTGTCTCACATGCTTGCAAAGAGACAATTTGGTTGAAGGGCATTTTGGGTGAGTTTGGAAAAGTGTAAAATAAGGTGATTGTATTTTTTGATAGTCAAAGTGCTATACATCTAACTAAAAATCTAACTTATCATAGTAGGACTAAGCATATTGCAATTAAATACCATTTTGTAAGACAAGGTATTTATGGAAGTGGAGTAACTCTTGAGAAAGTTCATACATTAGAAAATTGTGTAGACATGTTTACAAAACCAATATAGTTAGAGAAGTTGAAGTGGTGTTTGACTTCTCTTGATTTGCAGAAAAGGTGATAAATGGGCATGGGCAAGTATCAAGAAAATTGTTGTCAAAGTGGAGATTGTTGGATAATGACAACAAATTTAGAAACAAAATAGAGTTTTTATCTTTGAAAAAGATAAAGGAAATAAAGAAAGGGAAATCTTATCTTTGAAAAAGATAAAAATTAAAAAACATAAAAACATAAAAACAAAGCAATAAAAACAAAGTTGGTTTTTCTATGTTTGACACAGGTTAAGATATTATATATATCTTGCTATCTTGAAGACTAAAATATATTGAAATGAATTGTAATTCAAGAACAGCAGCTTTGTGAAAGTTGTAAACTAAGCAATAAGAATACCAATATTTTGCCCAGTGGATGTTTTATTGACATATTGTCAAGGTTTTACTATGTAAATCTATATCTTAATTATTTTCTTATTTCATTTTATTTTCTTCTATGTTCCAAAAGATATTAGACAAACGTTTGGTGCTGAAAGTGAAGAATATTTTATAGTTTATTGAGGAAGGAGCAAATCATACAAGTTTTGCAATCCACAATTAAGAAAAAGGAGACTTTCTTACCGGATCGTTAGCCACAAGACCGCCATCGATCAAATTAAACTCAGCGGACTTTCCTCTTCTACTATCATGTATCGTAAATCCATGAGGTGGTAAGTAAATGGGCGCCGTAGATGTACCAATGCATATATCCTTTAAATATGGGTTCATTAACGTGTCCTTTCTGGCCTGAAAGTATATATGCAGTACAATATTATTCTACAAACACAAATAGATGCACTGTAAGCTTTCAGTCAGTTTGAGAAGAACTATACCTTATAGCTGGTGAAAACAATCGCTTTTTAGCCTCCATATCAAATGTGGGAATCACTAGGTTAGCGATTGTCTCATTTAGACGAAGATTCGGAATCGTCTTACTTATAATCTGTCGAAGGCTTTTGCCCGAATATATTGGACCTTTGAAGAATGCACGAATATAGCGAAGTATTCTGATAAATCTACTGCTGTATCATGAACAAATTGGAATCTAAGTAACATAAGCATTATACAATTTTTAATGCCAAGAAAGAGAATCGTGATACTAAGTTACTATTTGGCCCACATTGAGGCTTACGTTAAAATACTGTTTAAGCATTTATACTAACTTGGACCGTGGAAAAATTTGAGGAGAATTCTGTAAGTAGAACTCTACGATATCCTTTGCCTGAAACATGGGACGACCATTTTATCTGGCGAGGCTAACATTGCTGCAATGAGTCCTCCCGTGCTGGTACCGGCTACGATATCCACATGATCTGCTATTCTCGCATCTTTACCATGCAAAGCCTGTTAAACAAAAAAGTGATCATGCATACTTCTTTTTAAGACAATGCAAATAATTAACATTAAAACAATCCAAATGGTTAAGTGTTAATAGCAGATCATACCTGAAGTTTTTCCTCGAGAGAGGAAAGCATTCGAACCGGAATAATTCCACGTACACCTCCCCCATCGATACTAAGAATTGTGATGGTCTTTATTTTCGAAAGGGAAGCGCTTCATGTTCAAAGGTGAACATAGTTTTCTTAACAAATCTCAACTATATTATTTTCCTAGTGAATACCAGTTTAATAACTTTGCAATAAATTATTTTTAATAATATTGTGGCTGTTCATATCAAGCAAATTCACTGTTAGCAATTATCTGTCAGAAAAATTCACCACCAACAATTTACCTGGTAAAATTCACTGTCATGACAAATTGATCTCAAAGAAAATTCACCATCAGACAGCTGAAAATTAATTGCAAACTTTTAATGAGATGAAATTAATTTTCAGCGGTGGTGAATTTCTGGTGGTGAATTTTCTTTGAAGTGAATTTGTGTGAATTTATCATGACGGTGAATTTTCCCAGATAAATTGCTTACGATGAATTTTCCTAAGACCTTATTAACCAAGATGAGTCAAGAAACCACTTCGTCCATACACTTTTTAGTAGATTGATGGAAAGATAGCTAAAAATAGTAGGAGGAGGGTGACTGTAAATTTTTAAAAATGGAAGAGATAAGAAGTGTAATGTACTAAAATTTGTTTATGTTAATTTGTTTGCTATGGAGTATCAGGTTTAATTGAAATCTATGTCTTCCATTATCTTCTTTATTTCTATATGTTTCAGTTTTATATAATCTTCCATTCAAATATATAGAGTTAATTAGCACGTCAATGATCATTTCATAATTGCAATATACATAAATTTTAGGTGGTTTGTAAAAATAATATAAAAAGGGTTTTCACTTTATTTAAATTAATATCTTTATTGTTTGAAATAAAATGCGTAAAATATATAATAAACAAGTATATCTAAATATTTTCCATTTAATATCAAACATTAGACTATCTAAATATTTTAGTTAGTTATCTCTCATTTTAACAATAATGTTCTCATTTTGTAGAAGATGCCAACTAGTATGCTAATATTTTTAAAAGAAAGGAGTGGCCCATAACATAAGACATGTCAAGTGGTTAGTTCTTTCCTTATAGTATTAGTAGAGGAAGGCAAAGTTTGAATAGGATAAATAATAATATTTTCTGATTGAAAAAGAGGTTATTCTAACTATAGAATGATCTTAGTAGTTGAATAAAATTTTTTTTAACAATTATTATACGTATAAAATGAAATATTTTGGTCATTACCTTTATTTTTTAATAATAATAGTAATATATTCAATAAGAAGTGTCATTAATAGTCTTGGTTTCATTTGAGAAAACATAATTATTTTACTTTCCTTTGCATTCTTATAGAAGATCTCGAAAATGATGAAAAATAGTGCACAAGAAAAATCTCACTTTGATTGATTAAATTGAGAAATTACATAAAGAATCTGTAGAATGACATGTTCATAAAAGATCATTGAAAAATTTCAAGGAAGATCAACTAGAAAAAATAATAGCAAACAATGTGACATAAATATGTCAAATCTTGCATATCTTTTTTTCCTAATTATATTCTTGCATTGAATTTTCAAAATGAATAAAATATATTAAGTAAGAAACTAAAAATCTTGACCTCTTATAAACATAGAATGTCCAAACCTAAAAAGTAGACTCAAGCATCATGAATGAAGTACTTCCTTGGGAGGTCCATTAGACCTTGAAAATTCAATGACATACATAAATGAGTGTCAAGGGTTGTTTTTCATTATCAAGCTCATCAAGAGTGGAATAGCCATTCTAAATAATAGCCTTGGTTTAATCAAAACTATATATTAGAATCAAATTCTCTCTTCTAGATGCCCTAGTGAGTTGTGATACCTTTGCTACACAACCAAAGGAGGGGAAGCATGCCAAGAAAAAAATCTTGTTGGCTTAAACACTAAAGAATCTAATAGCAAAGATCAAACATATTTCACCTCACTAGAGGTACTCTCTAGAGTGGGAAAGATCAAATTTTTCTAGTTTAGAAGGTTTTAAAACCATCTTAGTACCTTTACCCCTAGAAATACAAGAAGGCTAGGGGTAGAATTGCTATTTCTAGAGATATTGGCTTTGCATCTAACAATTGTAGACCAACCTTCATTTTTTTAGGAGGAACCAACCAAAAAGAGGGAAGCATGGAAGGTTTTGGATGAGGAGAAACCAAAGGTCAATCTAAAATATTATGTTTAAAGGATTGACACTAGTAATTTTTTTTAATAAATTCAAGTTAATAACACATTTAACATATATCATTTGACTAATCTAAATATCAATAGTTTCTTTAAGGTCCTTGGATAAGTCCACTTAATGTAGATAAATCATTAAGAACAAGTCAAAAAGAACCATTCAAGTTAAACAAACTATAAAACCTAAAGAAGAGGGAATCTAGCTCAAAAACCTTCAACATGGCAGAGGTAGTTGATGAGCCCATTTATTAGCAAGTTTTTTGCTATCTTTATGCTACTAATAATACATCCTAAGACAATTATTCCTACAGTATGCCATCCTTTATGTTTATTATGTAGACCTTGAACTTGGTTAAAGTATATGGAAATGTAGTTATGATATGATGGTGTTGCTTGATTTGTATGTGAATATGTATGAATTATGATTGATATCTATGTTTAAAATCATGGTAGTTAATATTGTGTGCATGTTTTATGAACTAAACCCTTGCAGCCCGAGAAGACACTGTACCCTGCAACAACTTCAAAATGCAACTTGTAGGTGAAGGAGTTCTTGGACAACGAAACAAGGGATGTTCCTGAATATACTAAGAGTAATAAATACAACATAGAGACAACTGATGAAGATAATCAAGCATCATTATGACAAACAATAAAGGCATTGAAGAAGTGGAACCTTGTTATCATTAGGATTTTGGTGATTGATTCTATGTTCCATGTTTTAGTTTTATTATAAAGAGTTCTAATCCTATTTGGATTCTTGTTTCTTTTCAATTAGAATAATATAATAATTATGCTATGATATCTAGGAGTTGAAATTAATGGTTTCAGCTTTAGAGTTGTGTTATGAATAAACTCCTTGCATGTACATATAGCCTGTTGTTGAGTCTTTAGGTTGGATTGATTAATCTTTCACTTGTGGATTTGGTTATAATTTTTTTTTGAGTTTTCAGTTGTTAATACACAAACATGTTGATTGTTCAAACATGGTTTTTCTAAATACAATCTTTGAGCATTTCATATGGAAATGAAATTTTTAATGTCCAGTAGTGAATACAGTCTTGGGGAGTTGGGAAAGCCTTGGTGGTGCCTTGGGGTTGATCTAAAGATTTGGGTCCCTGACTTTAGTTTAGTGAAGATAGCCACCACCAAGAAGGGCCACTCAAGGTACTGTCCTTCACTACATTTACAATTTTTATTTATGTTTGTAGTTACTTCATAATTGCATACTAAGCAAGGTAGATTATTATATCAAAGCTATCAATAATTGTTGTTCATGATTGCATTCATTTAACTTGTAGTACTCTGAAGTGTAGAATAGGTTTAGTTATTAGTTTCTAGTTAGTTTCAACATTTTATCTATTAACAGTACTTTAGTCGTAGACTATACTGTAGGTACCCGCAGCCAAAACACCAAATTTACTTCTTTCACTATTATACATTTTTATGATTTTCCAACAAGTATACTACCTTCACTAGAATAATATAGGTAACCTTAGGTCTTTGAAAGCACATATCTAGTGCCAGTACCATCACAAGCCTACTAGCCTTGGTCAATAATTTAATGAAAGTCTTTTCAATGTCAAGTGGACTATTCAACCAAGTTTTCCCTTTCAAATCATGTGATTGCCACAAAGTTTATTAGGCATTAGAATGGAATCTACATTTTTGGTGCCATTGTCAGGGATGGTGCTACTTTCATAGATTTTTTTTTCAAGATTTTATAGTTTACACTTTGTTTTTCATCATTAGGACTATTAGGTTTAATCTTATCAAATACCAAAAAATTTTACTAACATTACATGTAGGAGCCATCGCTATAAAAATTTCTACCTATTGTATGCAGAGGTAGAGAGATACAAATTGGTAAGGTTCCTCCCCTCAACAAGCCAACAAACTAGGGAATATATTGGTGACTACATTAATCAAAGTGAGGGTACTACTAAAGAAGAATCTTCCCTTTCACCAATATCTACTACACCCACAGAGGGGACATACTGAACCATGGGTGATGTAGTAGTGGATGATTCACTTGAACATGTGACCTTTGAGTTCCCAATCACCTTCCATGAAAGGGCTACTGTGCTAAAGAATATTCCTCCTTCAACATTACTAGTCTTTTATGATTTGGTGACTGAAGATCCAAACACATTTCTATTTGAGTTTGATGTCCTATGTAGGAGCTATGACTACACCTCTAATGCTGATAAGCTCAATCTCTTTCCTACTACTCTAAAAGATGTTTCCCTGAGATGGTTTATGAGATTAGGCAAGGATGTTGTTCCAGATTGGGATACCATGAAAACATTGTTCTTGGAAAAATACCAAGACTATTGTAGAGAACTTGATAGGAGGAGAGATTCCATTTTTAGAATGTCATAGAAGGAGGATGAGCCATTAGAGGACTATGTGGAGAGATTCCAATTCCCCTTGAAGAAAAACCCATAGAACAAGCTATCTGAAGAATCCCTCAAGTTAGTATTTTTGAGGGGATTCAATGAGGACAATATGGATACCCTCGATATTATTGGGAAAGGGGATGTTTCTCAATCACCATTTCAAGAAATCTATAGGGTTTGCAAAAATTACTCTAGGACCTTCACTAAGAAGACAAGGGGAGAGATGACATCCACCATTGGAAAATCATCTACTAGGGTTCCAAAGATAGAGTTAAGTAAATTGTTTTCCAACATGAAGGAGGACATTATCAGTCACTTAACAACTCAAATGGACACTCTCCATATAAAGAAGAAGCAAAAGGAGGCTGAAGAAATGCTCACTAAATACTACCCCAACTACAGATAGAGGAAAGAAAACTGCAAATGCAATAGGTGGGCTAGTATTAAAGAAGACAAAGTAGAGAAACCTAATTTTCAGCCACTTGAAGGAGAGGATGGACAACTATTTTACATTGTTCAAAGAAGGCCATAGAAGCCAAGACAAGGTATGCCACAAGACCCTTTGAATTTCAATTAATCTTTTCCAATTGGAAATTAGAATTTTTCTGCTTGGAATTCCCAACCCTGGCCAAACAACCAAAACCAATGGAAAAACTTCCAACAAAACTGGAACCAACAACAACCAAATGCATGGCCACAACAAAAAATTCAAGGTTCCAGTTATAGTCCTCAATGGCCAACACAACAAAACCAGTGACAACCAAAATGGAAAAAAGGCTAGCAGTGGTAGCAAAAAAAAAGAATTATCGGCAACCTTTGCTCCCTCCTCAACCAGGGAAAAAGCCATTATGCATAATCGATCCAATCCAATATCTTAGCTACCAAGAGCACTACAATTATCTTCCTAGCCTGCACCTAACCCTAACAATAAGCCTATCCAATAGGATTATACTAACAAGGCTATGTGATACCCCACCTAGGGGGCAAAGGTGAGTGATGTCCACCTTAGGTCAAGAAAAACTCTAGTTGGTTCTTCATCTCCATAAATTACTAAACTGGACAATGAGGAACCTACAACTAAAGCTCTAAAGAATTCATCCCTAGTGCTTGAGTCAAATTAGGTAAACCAGACTATCTCAATTCTATAGCCTCCATTTCCTGAGTGCTTAGCCATACCAAGACATCAAAGTCAAGCTGAGACAAACCTATTGGGTCAACTAAAGGATGTAAGTATCAAAATTACTCACATTCAAGCAATCAAGGACATCCCAATTTATACCAAGATTGTAAGGAACCTTTGTCTTAAGAATTTAGGGAGAAAGAGGAAGGATCCTCAGATAGTTCATGTCCTAGGAAACCTTGCTAATATTATGCTAGGGAACATAACTAACTCTAAATATACAGACCCTAGTAGTCCAATAGTGGATGTTAGGATTAATGGGACCCTTATCAAGAATACCTTGATTGATTTAGGGTTAATGTTAATGTCATGACTAAGGAAACAATGCAACTCCTTTAGTTAGCCAACCTTAGACCTACACCTACTATTTTATAGTTGATAGATAGGTCAATAGTAAAGCTTGAGGGAATAATTGAGGATTTAGTTATAACATTAGATTCCTAGGAATATACTGCTAATTTCATAGTCTTGTAGCCAAAGGTCAACCTCATAGGATATCCACTCATTTTAGGCAGACCATGGTTAGCTACAAGTGATACATTCATAGGTTGTATGTCTAGAAATATGATAATATCTAATGGGTCTGTAACCAAGAAATTGGTTCTTTGTCCTCCAACCTAACCTTATGCTGATCTTGAGAAAACCATATGGCCCACCATGGATGAGGATGACCACTATTCCTTGTAGAATTTAATGAAAATAGAACACAACCCTTTGTTGGATGATCAAGATGAAGATGATCCAATTGTTCACATAGTACAAAATGATTGTGGTAGGAACTTGCAACAACAAGACTACCTTTCACGCCTACAAAATCCTTTGCAAAACATTATACCTTCCAATTCATCAAAATAAATACACTATATTTTCCATTCATTACTGCCACAACAGTGTATACCAAACATTCCTAGACTTTACCTCTCATTTGTGCAAGCATTATCCAAAACATTAGAAATTCTGTCAAGAAAAATGCTAAACATAAACAATGCTCTAACTGCATAGCAACAAAATTCCTTGACTATTGTGTTGGAGGCACATGTAGCAGCCTTTGCATGTGATCCAGGAGGATTCAAAAACCTCAAAAAATATCACAGTCTTAGAATCTCTTAGAACTGACATCATTGGATAGAGCTTGCTAACATGATCCTGACGGAACTTGTTTCACATAAAACAGAGTTCATATGTGCGAGTTATGCTTGGTCAAAGATTGGTCAAAATAGGTGCAGGGGCCTGTCAGATAGTAAAAAAATTCCTACTTTTCTCACCATAGGATAAATCTAAAAAAAATGATGGTACATGAATTTTTTTTTTAAAATAAATGATTAATACTTAAGTGAGTGGAATTCTCATGTATTATTCATTTAATTTATAAAAAAAGGAATTAGTTCCACCTCACACCTAATTTCCTATTCTCAAGGAGGAGTTGAGAGATTTTCTCTTGAGTTGTTGTAAAGTCTCTTTTCATGGGGTTATCCTCTCCATACAAATAACCTTTTAAATGGTTATTAGGAGGCTTAGAATCAAATAAAAACAAATAAACCCCATAACCTCTTAGCCCAAAAATCTAATAAGACATAGGGCTTTAAAAATATATATATATTTTTTAAGGGAAAATTATTTTGTTGTTTTCCTTTAAGGGGTTATTTTATTAATTATGGAGGTTTTTGGTCTTTTTAGCCAAAATTATGTATAAAAAGGGGGGTAGGAGTGTGAGTTCTTCATTAAGAGGTTTTGAGAGTTTTGTGAGCTAAGTGGTCTCTTGTATGGAGAGATAAAAACTTAGTGAGACTTTTGAGGGAATTATGAGTAGTCTCTTAGAAGAATAGGAAGAGATAAAAACTCATTGTTTTCTTTGAGAGAATTTTCACGACTTTTAAGTCGTTTGTAAAGCCTATATGCCTATTGTATTCATGTACTCTTATTGAGAGAGTGTGAGTTATAGTTTTATTGCTTGATAGCATTGTAAAGGTGACGAAGGAGTTAGGCATGAACATGTTGCCAGATAGATCCTGTCATTGCAGTGTGGAAGTGGGAAAATCCTGAAGTGTGACAATCTTCCTTGAAGCAAATTGTAACTCAGTGAAAGACCATGGTGATGTAAAAGTAGTTGCATCATAATAATGGAAATGATCACGCATATTTGTGCATCTAGAGACATAGCCAGAGTCTGATGAACTCTGTTATCAAATATTTTCTCTCTTTTCTTGGTGCATTATATTTTCAACTTCTTTACTTTCCTACATTTTAGTGTTTATTTTCTCAATTCACAAGCAACATCAGTTTTGATCTTAAATTAAATTTGTATCTTGGTGAATCTAACATTTTTTAAGTGATTCATAGTAAGGAGTTTACAGATCAACATGGGACTACCATGACATGAAGAGAATAGATCCTGACTTGTACATATACATATTATCTATAGAAATGATGGTTTTAAACCCATTAGATAGCCTCATTTAAGATGAATGAACCCTAATTGAAGGAAAATAGTTAAAGCTAAACTCCAAAAACTACTTGATGTAGGCTTCATTTATCCTATATCTGACAGTGAGTGGGTATCACCCTTAGTTATTGTCCCTAAAAAAGGTGGAAAATGGAGGGTATGTGTAGATTAAAGGGAGTTGAATACAACCATTAGGAAAGATCAATTCTCATTACCCTTCATAGATCAAGTGCTTGAATAGTTAGCAGGGAAGAAGTATTTTTCATTCCTAGATGGTTTTAGTGACTACAATTAGATAAATATTTCTTTAAAGGATTAGGAAAAAACAACATTTGCATGCCCTTGGGGTACTTATGCATATTCTTTCCTACCCTTTGGGTTATGCAATGCCCCAACTAATTTTCAGAGGGCAGTGCTTAGCATCTTATTTGATTATGCTCATGAATCTATGGATATATATAGATGAATTCACCAAATATGGGGAAACTTATGAAGAAGCCCTTACCAATCTGAAAAAAGTTTCAAAAAGATTTAAAGAATACAACTTTTCCCTAAGTAATGAAAAGTGTTATATGATGATGACTTAGGGAATTGTTCTAGGGCATTTCATATCCAGTGAAGGGATTCAAGTTGACCCACAAAAGCTAGAGATCATTTTTACAGTACCTATTCCACGAAGATAAAGAGATGTTAGAAGTTTCCTAGGCCATGCGGGCTATTGTAGGAGGTTCATTAAGGACTTTAGTAAGATTGCAACACCAATGTTTGTTTTGTTGACTAAATATATAGAATTTGACTAGACATCAAAGTTCCAACAATATTTTGAGGAACTTAAAGTAGCCTTAACCAAAGCACCTCTTTTAAGGAAATTGAATTGCACATTACCATTCCATATACACAATGATGCTTCAAATTTTGCTATTGGAGTAGTTTTGGGTTAGAAAGAAGGAAATAAAGAATATGTTATTTACTACATTAACAAGAACTTACATCGAGCAGAGCTAAATTACATTGTTATAGAGAAAGAAATGACAGTAGTAGTATATTCCATCAATAAATTCAGACATTACATAAGTGGATATGCAATTTTTTTCCACACGGATCATACAACTATTGGATACTTTATGAATAAACCTATTGTAGGAGGCAGGCTAGTTAGATGGCTAGTCCTTCTATGAGAATTTGATATCACAATAGTGGGAAAACCTAGGAAGCCTACTGTAGTAGCATATTTTCTGTCAAGGTTACCAACACAATCAAGGTAAGGGGTAGTTGATGACTCATTTCCAGATGATTTGTTTTCTCTTAATGTACATACACCTTGGTATTATGACATTACAAATTATTTAGTGATAGGGTAGATACCAACACACTTTTCTTCAAGGGAAACAAGACAACTAGTGTACAATTTTTTTCCATATTCTTGGGCATTTGGTTACCTATTCTACACAGGCCCAGACAACATCATGAGAAAGTGTATAAGAGAAGATGAAGTCTTTGATATAATG
>VDFB02366551.1:0-24986 GCA_007258455.2 Sequoia sempervirens
TGAAGGGATAACAAGGGAAGGGGTTAAGAAACGTCTAGATTGAAGAGAAAATGTGTAGGGAAAATGTTGAGCAGTGTCAAAAGAACAGAGCTTGTAAAACATATTCTTGACTTAATCAAGCTCTTAAACAAGTTAAACAAAATTAAAATACTAACACAAACATGAGACATGTAATGAACTTCCAATATCTGCTATCTTTTTCATTAATGCAGAGGTAGGTAAAGGAGAAATAATTATAATTGTAACACTATTCATAGTCCAGTAAATTATGTTTGTAATTTGTGTTCAATGGACCTTAGTTTTATCATTATATTGCCCATCTAATACCGTATTTTAATCCAAGATTCAACTATCTTAGATCTAAAGAAGCACCTTCAATTAACCATTTAAAGTACTATAAAATAAGGTAAGACTTTTACTTGAGAAAGATTGGGTACACTTGTAGGATTAAAGTTCTTACAATCATTAGGATTTATTCACACATAGACACAACCTGCAACATATGAAGTAATGGATGACTACAAGTTAGTTAAATGGTCCTTAATATGTGACTTATTTGCAAATTGATTGGTAGAAAATAAGGTTACAAACAAATCTACATGAAAAAATATGAGGACAATCTACTATAATCATCAAAATAGATGAAAAGTGCAAAGGAAATAGTCGAGCTACATCTCTAGAGCTTGAACAAAACACATGCAAGAAACATAAAAAAAAAGAGCAAACTAATGTTTGGATGAATACAAAATGGTGCCTTCAACAAGTGATTCATACGCTTTCACACCTGACAGGACATTAAGAATATTTTAGTCTTCCTCTGTGAAATTAACTACTTACAAAATAAACCTAGAAAAAAATATTATATAACTCCATGTCTAGTCAAGGGTAGGTATAAGAGAAAAAAATTCCTCAATGCAATGCCAAAAAATATCAATGTGTGTGTAGATTTGTATTACTCAAAATATCATTTCACTGCCTAAGGAAAAATACCAAAGTGATGTTTTAAATTTCAATCTTCACATAGGCTCCCTTATTGCTATACATGCATATACAAGCATTATTCGAGCTCTAAACTATTCAAATATTAAGGATTTAATTAGCTATAAGATGGAAAATTGTTGTTTAGACATAATCCATCATCTTTTACATATTTTTATTCACTCCTAGCACTTTAGATAATTTTTTGTAAATGAGACATAAATGTGAATCTTTTATGACAAAGAAAATTCTTAAAAGAAGGGGGGAGAGAGCAAAGGGTAGGGGGCAAGAGAATGCTTGAATGTATAGAAAAGTATAACATTTTGATCATTATAACAATTAAATGAATCTTAAGTTTGAAGCATTAATATCATTTACAACATTTATGATCAAGAATGAATGTAAGTAGAGAAACTTTTGCATACCTATAGATGGTACAAAATTTTATGGTTAAGTGGAAGCCTCCCATCAACAACAAGATCCAAATATCCGTGTATCTATCTCAATTGAGCCTCTAAGCCCTTCAAAGCTGTCAATTTTTCCACTAACCTGTTATGCAAAAAAGTTAAATTTTAGAGTTACGTCACCACTAAAATCCACACACAACACAATGTAGTATTCATACAAAGCCATACAAACAAACTAAACTCAGAACATTGGAATGGAAACAACTTCAAATTATGATGCAGAGCATGGATTCAAGGTAAAAAGAATTATTTTTTTTCCACCATAGAGAAAAGTTAGCACTTTCTTTCATCTTTGCATATTGGTTTGATGCTTCAAAAGATGCATTTCTTATATTGAAAAGTGCATTACCTTATTGAGATTCTCTTTTTTTTTAGAATAGTTTAATATTCTCTACTTAACAGGGCCAACCATGTGATGATGGAAGCTCATTTTGCCCCTCTCCCCCCCTCATATCACTCTCAATTCCCCATACCCAATCATATAAAATTAATCATTCATTCATCCATTAATAACATATAACATTCATTAATTAACATATAACATTCATTAATTAACATATTCACATTCATTCATTAACATATAATATTCATTCTTTCAGTTTTTACATATTATCAAAAATATGGTTGTCATGATATGATTACAATAACTTTTTGTTTCTTTTTAAAGCTAAAAAAATATGAAGTGGAGTATCATTTTCTAAATCATCTGTCCCCCCTTTTAGTTGTTCTTTTCCCTCTACTTAGGATCTTAATGTATGCCTAGTCGTCGCTCATGACATGGACGCCGCTGCAAAGTTCTCACCAATAACAAAGAAATGTTAAACTGATATGTTTTATTATTATTGTTACAAGTATTTCATTAATTAAAAGAACATTAGAGTGGTTCTCTTTACCTGATGGGTCCACATCATGTTCCTGAACTTCTATTATAGACTCATGCTCAATATGCTGAACATCCTCTAAATCTTGATCAGTAGTTGAAACATGAAAGGTTACATTAATTAATACACCAATTGAAATTAAATATTGTGTTGTTGTTGTTTATATGGTTAATCTAATTGAAAACAAAACATAAAATGAAACATTAAACCAAAGAAAACTAAATAAATTGAAATCAAATAAAACAAATATTCTTCAGAGTCGTTTCATTTTCCTCTATCTCCAGGAATTTGAAGTTGCTGCTCTCAGATTTGATGTAAGCTTCTCCAAATGGCTACTATAGAATGAGTATGCAAAAAGAAGAATACTTCTCTATCCTATATGCTGGTGGAATGAAATTGCTAACGGATATGGATAGGGGCTGTGGATTATGCACAGGGGCTGTGAATGGAAGATATCATGATTCTATGCTATATTATGCTATGATTCTATGCTATGAAAGTACTATAAATTCTATGAATGCTATGAAATTTACCTATAATTTACTTGCTTAAAACTTCTATATGATTTGGAGCTCCCGTCAGTCATATTCATAGATTTTTGCAGGCACAATCCCGGCTGGCAAGAATCTACGGCTGTGAGATTGTCTGGTAGGTTTGAATGGTGAAAGATGGAGAAGTTGAGAAGAAGATGGAAGAGGTTGAGAGGTTGGAGAGAAGGATGGATTCCTGTCTTCAACCCACGGGAACAAGCCTGCATAGAAATAGAGAAAATTAAATTTTATGTTTTGACCGTTTGCTTCCCGGGAGTTGAAGATAATCCCTAAATTAAATAAATAAGTAAATTTATTTAATTTTGTTTATTGAATTTTGATTTTTGATTTTAAAAACTATGGAAAATTTTAATTAAATATTTTAAGATATTTAATTATGATATGACTAGAGAAGAATATAAAATATTTAGAAGAATTAATTAAATATTTTATGAATATTTAATTATAAATAGATATATGAATCGAATTAGAGGAATTAATTAAATATTTGAAATATTTAATTATAAATTAGAAGAAGAAGAATATTTTAATCTTTATTTGAATAAGATATTCAAACTAAGATTATATGATAATTAATATAAATAAATCATAATATTGATTTAATTAATTAAGAAATGAATACGAAAAGATGATTAAATAAACTTATTTATTTAATCAAAATAAAAGAATGAAGAAATATAAATAAATTATTTAAATTTATTTATATGCAGATAGAATTCAAAGATTTTAATTAAGTATTAAAAATATTTAATTAATTACCAGACAATGTGATGTGACCATTTTTAGGTGTATACATTTTGCCCCTCTTTGAAGTGATGTATTTTATGCATTGCTTCAAAGAATTTTGAAATTTGCCCCAAATGTTGACTGTCAAAATGTTGATAGGTATATGCCCCCGCGAATGATGAATCGATAAGATTTTGAATTTTTTTGAATTTTTTGATTTTTATGGATTTTTTTGAAATTTTTTAATTTTTATGATTTTGAAGATGTCAATTCATCGTTTGAAAATAATGATAAAGAAAATCGACCTGAAAGATATGAAATGAAAAATTGATGAAGAAATTGCCCCTGCTATGTGAAAATATGATAAAATGCCCCAATTTTACCATTATATAGGTTAAAAATGTCATTTTCCATGTCATTTTCAATTTTAACCTAGTAAAATTTACAAATTTTGAGTTCTGAGTTGATAATTATGGCACTTCCAGTTCACCAGCACCGTTTCAAGTGTATCCGATGACATCAGTGGCCAAAACACTATGGACCTCCAGTATGTGTCCCGTAAATCTCTTGTCTCTCGAATTTTTTTTGTTTTACGCACGTTTTTCAATGTTTATGTGGAAAAAAGTGAGTTTTAGCACCCTTAAAGCTTTTTGTAGCGCATATGATACATATCATAGTGCATTTGATTCCGTCGTGCATATGATAGATATTGTAGCGCAATTGATCATTTTCGTAGCGCGATTGATTCTGTAGCGCATATAATAGTTTTTATAGCGCTTTTAATGATTTTTCTAGCGCATGAAATTATGTAGCGCATTTGATGAATTTTATAGCACTCTTAATGTTTTTCATAGCGCATATGATCCCATAGCGCCCATAATCAAAAGCGTAGTGCTATTAATTGATTCTTTAGCGCCTAAATTTCTTTAGTGCCGATAAGGAATTTTGTAGCGCCCATAAGCAGTTTTGTAGCACTTTTGATTGTATGTTGTGAATGATAAATTTGTTCCCAAAGTTGTTGGAAAACAAATATAAACTGATAAATTTTCTTTTAAAGTTGTTAAAAACAAATAGGACAGATAAGTTTTCTCCTAAAGTCGTTAGAAAGAAACTTGATGTTGATTATTTGCGTTCCATGATGATGAAAAACAAATAGTTTGATTGATTTGTTTGCTTCTAAAGTTGTTATGATTTTGATATTATTCACATTTCATAATGATGATGAAAAAAAAATAATTCGATGTTTAGTTTTGGATTGATGTGTTATGATAATTTGATATTGATGTTGCTTTGATAATATGTCCACAGGAGAGACTAGGTGTCTTGCAGTTACGAGAGACATTTCTGAGCACATGGACATTGATTCCACATTTTTTACAGTCAGATAGAGATGTGATTGATGCATGTGGTTTGAGTTCATTACTTGATATGCCCGAGGTTCGCCTCAACAGGGCCCTATTAACAACACTTGCAGAGCGGTGGCATAGTGACACCAACACTTTTCATTTACCGATGGGCGAGATTACAGTGACCCCTGAGGATGTATATCGCATCTTACGGATCCTAGTGATGGGAGAGATAGTTGTTTTTTATAGCCGAGAGGCTGGAGGTACTGATGCTTTGAGGAGGATTTTTTGAGATGATCAGATCGTTGGATACTTTATCCCATGGGGCGAGATTACAAATACATATCTGCCACTACCAGCTGTACTTGCAGGATTTATTGGAGGTGTGTTGTGCCCCAACCATAGGTCAAAGGGGTTTGTGATTGGATGGGGTCATGTTTTGGAGAGCATGGTGATACAGGGGACACAGTATGCATGGGGTACATGCATGCTAACCGACTTATATGATGAGTTACATCATATCGTATATGGTAGAGGCTAGAGTTTTGCTGTTGGATACTCATTATTACAGATATGGGCATGGGAGCATTTTGCTATTTTACGTCCATTAACTTGAGGACAGTGACCAGTTGGTCAAGCAAACTAGTACATAGGCAGCGGTTATTGGATAGTCTGGATACAGTATGCTGGAGACCGTACTTAGATTGTGAGCCATGGCTAGAGGATGCGAGGGAGATGCCATATGTTTGTACTTCCAAATTTTTGATCAGGAAAACTACATGGATCCTTGAGAGATTTCTTGCTGGGCGAGTATTGTGACAGTTTGGTCAGATTCAGGGTATGCCTATGGGTTCAGCTATTTATGCGCGGTGACAGCCAGAGCTTACAGTGTGGGGTCCACAGATTTCATATGAGGCAGCGGTGGCAGAGTTCACTAGTTTGGGAGCACAAATGTGGGATTACCGAGTGGATGTCCTTGATGCAGGGATGACACCAGAGTATTATCAGTATGTCCTAGAGCATCCAGTGCCACGTATGTTTGATCCTAATGATGCTGTTGCTCCTATTATTGCACAGAGATGTCGACAGAGGGACTCAGAGTCAGAGGATGATGATTCAGAGGATAGTGACGATGATGAGAGTGGTGGAGATGATGACTCAGAGGGAGATGACGGTGGTGATGGTAGGGGTGGAGATAGAGGCGGCAGGAGAGGCGGTAGGAGAGGCAGTAGAGGTAGCAGAGGTGGCAGAGGTGGACCATGGATGAGACATACTGACCCATCCCCTTCAGTAGATCCTACAGTATCAAGCCAGATATCCTCTTTACAGAGTACAGTACAGAGTTTGCAGGCTCAGCTATCATAGGCACAGGCCTTGATTACACAGTTGTAGGGTCAGTTGACTTCGATTACTACTGAGAGGGATGCAGCTAGACAGCGGGGTGAGCAGGCCATTGCCTTGGCAGATAGCCTACAGAGAGTAGCAGCTAGCACCTTGACGGGTGACATGATGAGAGAGGTTACTAGAGCCACCCGAGAGGCAGAGTTCTATTGGACTAGATATCAAGATGCAATTCCCCCTGAGCGCAGAGAGAGTTATGCTCAGTCATGATCTACTCATGGTCATTCTCATACTACCAGCAGGGGTGTGACACAGCCATTACCTCCAGGAGGACCATCAGGGACAGGCAGTGCAGGTCCATCAGGGGTAGGTGGTATAGGTCCTAGGCCAGCTCCATCAGAGGATAGCACTGCCTAGTGCATTGTATATGATATTTTCATAATATTCTGTTGAGACATTTTGTATACACCGTGAGATGATCACATTTTTGATGATATTATATCATTTGTAGTTGACATCCTTGTACATTTTGACATTCATTTTTGAGATATATGAAATGCAGTGATGATTTATGATTATATATGATGTGTCCCTATGATGTGTATGATATGATGATTTCATGATTTATGATATTTATATACATGATTTTATGAGATGAAATTTATGTGATGAATGAATGTATATGGTAATGATGTATGTAATGTATGCTTTGATTTTATGATTTTCTAATGCAAATATATGTAAAAAAAAAAATGTATGAAATGATGTTTTTGTGAATGTCAAAATATACTTAGTCATATTTTTGAAAAGATATAAACATTTGATTCTTTGCCAGCTTTTTAGAAATCTATAAATGCAAAATGCAAATTCTAACATCAATGCAAACCTATACTCACCATGCAGGACATTCATACAATATTGCCATTTGGAGAGCTTATACATGTTTTTTGTATCATCATAGAGCTTTGAAATGTTGAAAGTTAATACAAGCATCAAAGGGTATGTTAGCACCAGTGATGACCTGAGTATTGCTTTCATGATTTTTAATATAGCAAGTTAATACAAGCATCTAGGTATAATTGAACAGAGATGACCTGAGTATTGCTTGCATAAACAGACAAGAGTTAATCCTTTTCCCATGCAAATTCTGAAATGTCATCCATAGTAGAGCATGTCTCGCGACCAATTTGCATAGTACTAATGATTTCCTCACAAATAGCAGACAAAGAAAAATCATACTCCTTCCTTGCTCTTCTAGTTAAGTACATCATTGAATTACTCCAGAGATATGATAGAAAATCAAACAACCATTCAAATCTTGCTTAAAGTATTTCAAACATTTATTTAGATTAAGATCATCCAATTTTTAGTTATCATCATTGATATTCTCATTTGTTTGGAGCATGTTGTTTCGATTTCCATTGGCATTGAATAAACATGTTGTGATTGATTCGATACGACAATGTTTGTTGTTTTTTGTCAAACTGTTATTTGTCTGTTTGTGATATTCTGAAAGCTCGTTGCCCCTCTCTTGTTTGTATGTCTTTGCATTTTCCCCCCAATGTAAACACAACCTAAGGATAAAGATATGTACAAATTTCATCAAGCCATGATGAAAGATAAGGATTCCCATTACATGATATGGATAATGAAAGATATATACAGATGATAGATATGGATGAAAAAAAAATGAAAACAAGACATAAACTAATAAATGGAGGAGCCCATTTTAATTACAAGTAACGCCTATTTGCTAGGTTTTCACTACTTGTTTTTATTGCACTTTTTCAAGATTTTTCTGATTTTTTATTTTTATTATTTATTTATTTATTTATTTATTTTATTTTGATTTTTTCAGGACTTTTTATGATTTTATTTTTTATTTTTTCAGGACTTTTTATAATTTTTTTAAAATTTTTTAGGACTTTTTAGACATAGAACTTCTTCAAATGAATACTATTGATTGGCTCTTCAAACAGGTCCCCCTCTGATATGGATAACTGATATACACTAGAACTGTATGCTACTACAATGACAAATGGACCAAGCCAGTTAGGTTCAAATTTCCCTTTCTTTTCTCTGTCTTGCTGATTACATGGATTTTCTCTCAAAACTAAGTCACCCACTTGAAATGCCTGTGGTTTAACTCTGTGATTATAGCTACGGGACATAACTTGTTGATAACCCTTCAAATGATCAGCTGCATGTTGACGTCTTTCATCTAACAATTCTAGTTCCTGAAGGCGAGAAACCCTGTAGTCTTCATCACTTATCAATCCCTTAAGTGAAACCCTAAGCAAAGGTATTTCAACTTCTAATGGTAAAATTGCTTCTGCTCCATAGACTAAAGCATATGGTGTAGCTCCTGTTGGTGTGCGAATACTGGTTCTGTATGCCCACAGAGCTGGGTTTAATTGGACATGCCAATCACGTCCAGCGTCATTTACTGTCTTCTTTAATATCTTCAAGATAGTTTTGTTAGAAGCTTCTGCTTGACCATTACCCTATGGATAATAAGGTGTAGAGAACCTGTGTTGGACATGAAATCTTTCACAAAGTTCATCCACATCTTGATTCTTAAAAGGCTTTCCATTATCAGTAACAATAGAATTAGGAATTCCATACCTACAAATAATGTAATTCAGGATAAATGAAGATATTTGTTTACCAATCATTGTTGTTAGAGGAACAACTTCAATCCATTTTGTAAAATACTTTGTAGCTGTGATGATAAATTTATGACCATTTGACAATGAAGGATGTATTTTACCAACAAGATCTAATCCCCATTGAGAAAAAGGCCATGTTGAAATGAAAGGTTGCAGTTCTTGTGTAGGTGCATGAATAAGATTCCCGTGGATCTGACATTTAGAACACTTCTTGACAAAAGTAAAAGAATCTTTCTCCATGGTAGGCCAATAGTATCCCATTCTGACAAGTTTCTTGGCTAAGGTCAAACCACTCAAATGAGTTCCACAAATACCACCGTGAACCTCTTGTAAGGCTTTTTCAGATTCATCACGTTCAAGACATCTAAGGAGTGTACCATCAAGACCACATCGATAAAGGAAATTGGCAATTAAGGTATCACAGGATGATTGGCGAATGAAATTCCATTTTTGATTGCGAGATAAATCTGAAGGAAAGATATTATCTTTGAGGTAAGTATAATTCTTGCCATATAAAGGTGAATCAGAACCGGTCAAATGACATATAACTTGGGTTTCAGGATTATCATAGGCGGGAGAAAATAATTGTTCCATCAAGAATTCATACTTGGTTTGATCTTTAGATATTTGTAATAAGGAAGCAATGGTAGCCATTGCATCTGCAGCTTTATTATCAATCCTTGATATTTGTGAAAACTTGATTGACACATAATATTTCTTATAATCATCCACCATGTTCTTGTAAGGTAACAACTTATCATCTTTGGTTTGATAATCATCATTAATTTGATTAATGACAAGTTGTGAATCACCATAAACTTCCAACTCTATAATCTGCCATTCCAAAGCTATTTTCAATCCTATAAGCAATGCCTCATATTCAACTATGTTATTTGTGCAAGGAAACATCAACCGATATGATTGTGAGATGGTATGTCCTTCAGGTGTAACAAAGAGAATCCCTGCCCCCGAGCCATATTGTGTATAAGATCCATCAAAGTACAATGTCCATGATTTCTGAATTGTTGCTGAAAAGACATTTGCATCAAGAAACTCAATGTGCATTGGATTTTCTTCTTGTAAAGGAGCTTTAGCCAACTGATCTGCAATGACCTGTCCTTTAATAGCTTTTCGATCTACATAGTGAATGTCAAACTCACTTAAGATCATTACCCATTTTGCAAGTCTTCCTGTTAAAGTAGCTCTGCTTAATAGGTATTTCAATGGATCAATCTTTGTTATCAGCTTAACTATATGAGCCAACATATAATGTTGCCACTTTTGAGAAGCAAACACTATTGCAAGGCAAGCTTTTTCAAAAAAACTGTAGTTTAACTCATGTCTTGTTAAGGTTTTGCTGATATAATATATGGCCCTTTCTTTACCTGTAGAATCTTCTTGTGCTAGCAATGCTCCCAAAGATACTTCTGTTGCTGAAATATAGAGTATGAGTGGCTCTCCTGGAATAGGTGGAATTAAAACTGGTGGATGCGTAAGATATTGCTTGATCTGATTGAATGCTGCTTCACATTTGTCATCCCATTTGAATGGGACATTTTTATGCAATAAATGTGTAAATGGCAAGCTTTTGTCTGCCATTTGAGCTATAAATCTTCTAATGGACTGTAATCTTCCTTGCAAGGATCTTAATTGACTAATATTTCATGGTGGAGGCATGTCCATTATAGCTTGTACCTTTTCTGGATCAACCTCTATACCCTTTTCTGAAACAATATATCCTAGAAGTTTTCCAGATGTAACGCCGAAGACACATTTCTTTGGATTTAGTTGAACATTGAACTTCTCCATTCTGATAAAGATTTTTGATAAGATTTCCAGGTGTTCATCTCGTGTATGAGATTTGGCAAGTAAATCATCAACATAATCTTCCATGAATGTATGCATCATATCATGAAAAATAGTTGGCATTGCTCTTTGATAAGTGGCTCCAGCATTCTTTAACCCAAATGGCATTACATTCCAGCAATAGGTACCCCAAGGACATGTGAACATTTTTTTATCTTGATCTTCTGGTGCAATTTTTATCTAGTTGTATCCTAAAAATCCATCCATTAACGAATACATTGCATGGCCAGCAGTTAAGTCAACAATCATGTCTATGTTGGGCAAAGGAAAATCATCTTTGGGGCAAGCCTTATTTAAATCCCTAAAATCTGTACAAACTCTGATCCTTCCATCTGGCTTTGAAATAGGTACAATATTGGAAATCCATTCGGCATAATCAATAGTTCGAATGAATCCAACATCCAAAAGCTTTTTTAATTCTTCTTTGACTAATAATGCAACATGTGGATGCATTTTTCTGAGCTTTTGCTTTACAGGCTTTGTCCTAGGTTTGATAGATAAATGATGCATTATTAAATTAGGATCTAACCCTGGCGTATCAGCATATGACCAAGCAAAGTTAATTTGATTCTCCTTCAAGAATTCCATGAATTTCAGGACTTCTTCAACTATTAATGATGCTGCAAGTTGCAAAACTTTTGGCTGTTCTGCTGTACTTATGTTGATTGATTCTATTGGTTCGATCAAAATAGAAGATCTTTCATGATGATACTTGGGAAGAGTGTCAAGTTTCTCATCCTTCAGTGCCTCAGAAAGGTTTTCACTGTCGGATTCACTCTTTATTTTTCTCTTGTTTTGATCTATCACTGCCTTTTTTCAGTTTTCACCAATAGATCCATCTTTTATTTCATTTATTTTGCAGCTAAGAGACTTGACACCCTCCTTATCAAAATCATGAGTATGAGATTCTTGAATGAAACAATTGTTTTCTTCATTTGAGGAACAAAGGAAATTTATAATGTCCTCATCATCACGGAATGTAGGAATATGGATGGGCGCGTTAATGTCCCAATCTATAAGTTCTGGATAAACTAAAGGCATAGGATCATTAGGTTGGGTAAGGTCTTGAATTTTCAAAGTCATGATATGGTTATCATCCTCATGGTAGACAAGGTCTATAATGGTATTTTCCTATTGATCATCAATTGTGCTAGAATCTAATTCTTCCTCACTTGAGTCATGATCACTTTGTAAAACAAAATCAAGTGGAGGCCTTGAGCCTTCTCCTTGGATAAGAATAGGTGCATATTTTTGTATAGTATCAACTTGTTTATCCCTCCCAAATTCATCATTATAAATGGTGTCCCATTCATATTCATTAGAATCAGTATCTGAACTATTTTGCAATTGGAAAACTGATTCATGAGATTTATCTGACACTGATCCTCCTTCATGAGTTAATTGTGCTTGCTGTGAAGTAGATTCTTCTTTATCTTTACCATATCCAAGTCCTGTTTTATCACTTGAATGCTTTGAAATACGTTGAATTGGTTCCACAATTCCTTCTCTTCATTTCCCTATAGGACCATTCCCTTCATAGCCCATCTTTTGCATGATAGCGTACCCCTTACCATATTGTTCTTTAGGCAACTTAATGTGTAAGAGAGAGTCATCTTCATCTTTGTATAGCCAATTTAGGATGTCCCTATCTTCAACTTCTTCTTCAGTTGTATTAGCTCTAATGAATTTTCCATCAAACTTTGTGATTGGCACGGAAGCTTGAGATGTAGAAGCGGTTGCAATCTTTTGATTTGATAAAGTTGGCAAACCATGTGATCTTGGAGAAGGAGGTAAAGTAGAGAGAGATAGTGAATATTCACCTACCCCTTTGTCTTTAAACTTCAGCTTAGTATCAAGATTCTTTGTCAATTCTTGCAAATGGACTTGTAGATTGGAAGAAGAAACAGCAAGAGCTTCCCTATTGTGTGGCACAAAGACATCTTGAGTTACTCTAAGATTTGAAAAAGTTTGGGTACTATTGTAATCAGCTTGTATAGTTATTTCTTGTCCATCATATGGAAACTTGATACATTGATGATATGTTGATGGTACTGCTTGCATATCATGAATCCATGGATGACCCAAAAGTATGTTATAAGAAAGATCTCGATCTAGAACCTGACAAAATGTATTCTTCACAACAGGTCCCACTTTGATAGGTAGCAATATTAATCCTTTAGAAGCTCTTTCTTCATCATCATATGCCTTAATGGTTATCTTCCTTCGTGGATCAATTTCATTTTCTGATATTCCTAAGGTATTTATTAACTTTAAAGTACAAATATTCAAACCGGCTCCTCCATCTATTAAGACACGTCTAATTCGATGTTTATGGATCATGACTTCAAGATAGAGCGAGGAATTATGTGGATGTGTTATAGAGGCATCATCTTTGTCAGAAAATGAAAGACAAGTGGGGGAAGACAAATGTCCCATCATGGCTTGGAATCTGTTTACATCTAAATCAGTATCAAGAGTTGTATTTACAAGAGCTTCTTCTAAAATATTCTTGTGAATGGGGGATATTTTGAGAAGTTCAAGGATGGATATTTGAGCTGATTTTTTTCTCAATTGATCAACCAGATTATACTGACTAGGAGGAGAAATAGTTGTTTTAGATGAACTTCCTTTTAGAACAACTTTTTCTTGACCTCATGTTGTCACATTAACCTGTTGATATTCTTGTTTTCCTTTGATCTTGATAACATTAACCCGATGATCATCTGTGTGGATGTGACGGATTATATTGTCTTCAACATTATGTATACTTTTGGCTTTGGTATCCAATGTTTCCCCCTTTTGATAGTTTGGCAAAGGATCTTTGAATGCTTGATGATCATCATTGGTATGATGCCCCTCAATTGTAATGGTACCATTGTCAATTAAATCTTGTACTAGATTTTTCAAAGCTTGACAATTGTTCATTCTATGACCCTTACATCGATGATAATTGCAATAATATGAGTCATTCCATGATGGTGGTTTGACTCGTGGCTCATAATCTCTTTGTGGTGGTAAGGTGATAACCTTATTATCAAGAAGCTCCTTGAGAGCAGACTCAAGAGATTGACCCAAAGCGGTAAAAGTTCGTCGATTTGAAAAGAATGAAGGTCTAGATGGATTTGATGTTTGTGCATTGCCAAGATTATTATTGAAATTACCATGATTTTGATTGGTATTTTGATTGGTCATGTTTTCTTGCTTGGAAATTTGTCCTGGTTGATTGTTGTTTCCTTCTTGATTATTTCGTGGAGCACTTGATAGATTGAAAATAGATGGTCTCGTTCGTAAACTATTTGCATCCACTATACCATCATTGACAACATTTTTGTTTCTATTCCAAAACCTTGTTTTATCGTTGTTGTTTTGATTTGATGTACTTGGATTATCAAGTTTTATCACTCCCCTTTTAAGCAAGGCCCCTTCAATGGTGATTGCGTTTTCAATCAATTTTTCAAAGTTATGAGGACAATGAAGGTTAAGCCTATAACTTAATTCTGGATCAAGGCTATTGATAAAGATATCCATCTTTTCCTTTTCAGGAATAGGACAGGAATATCGTGCAAATAAGCTTCTCCACCTTTGCAAGAATGTAGTGAAGGGTTCTCCTACTTTTTGTTTCACTTTACAAAGATCAAGCATTGTTATTTGGTGTTGAATGTTGTAGGAGTATTGTGATATAAACCAATTTATCAACTCCTCAAAAGTTTTGATAGGTGGAGTGATTTTTGAAAGCCACTCCATGGATTGTACACCTAGACTTCGTGTAAATAGTCGCACCAAGTAAGTATCGTCATAGGCGAATTCAAGACTCATGTTTTAGAAATCCCTAACATGGTCAATGGGATCAATTTTTCCATTATACCTATCATACTTAGGAATTTTGCAATGTTTTGGAAATGGGATCATTTGAAGACTCCTATCAAATGGATAAGGAGATATGTCTTCAAAAACATATTTCTTTGTTGTACCTCCTTGCATTTCCTTTATTTGCCCTTGTAATTCTTTTATCTGTTGGTTAAGAGCACTAAAGTCATTAGGAGGAGTTTCAGGATTTTGTTTAATCCCTTCTATGTCAAAAGTGTGAGGCAACTTAGCTCCTTGATTAGCTAATGAAAGAAAATATTTTTCTTTGTTACGTTCTAAAATTCTTTCCATAAGAGTATGGAATTGGGGATCTTGTTCTGCTTCTTAAAGCTTTTCTTCTGTTAACTCATCAAGGTTAAACGTTTCTTCTTCTTTTTCATTACGGTCACCCATTTTACTAGTAGTGGTTTCTCCCTCGTCTTTTTCCATTTGTTTTTGAGATCTCGTGAAGACAGGCATAGGTTTTGCTCCAAATTCTACTTACTTTTGATCAAAAGAGTGAAATAGTGAAATTTATGTGATATATATGAAAGTCAGGATAGAATGAAGATTCTATGACTTACACAAAATTTCTAATCTTGTAGCTTGTGTTGTTCCCTAAGTGAAAGGATGAATATCCTGTTAGCGGGAATGTAAGCAAAAGATCAATGAAAAGGATGATTTTTCACTTTATGAAATTTTGATCATGGCTTTGTAAAAGGATGGATTTTGAAATGGATGCCTAATGTATTCTAAGTTCTCTATTGCAAAATTTGATTTGGACGAGTAGAATATTCGATTGCGGGTTGGGGAATATAACTAAAATGAATACGTTGACTATGGTTATGCCTTTGAGAAAGGGCTCTTCTTTGAAAGTAAGCTTGTGAATACAAGGGTTCTATGGCATAATCATCTGAAAGACCTCTAACACAATCATGATACCTATGAAGAAATGTTCTATATTTGAGTAAAACTTTTCAACTTTGATACAAGAATCGTTGTTTCTTCAATAGTTTCTTGTGGTTGAGGGGTTTCTTTGGCTTCTTAATCCTTTTGGAAACCGATTTCTTTACAAAATTTGTGGATTTCCAATCTCGTAACATGAGATTAATCAATGTGATAATGAGTGTTTTGGATGATCTTATCTAAATTAATGTATTGAAAACACATCAAACAAGTTTGTAAAATGGTTGTCTTAAGTCCTATACTAAACATCAAGTGTATAACCAAAATTTTTTTCAAAAAGTGTTTTAATAGGTTTTACACATGATACGCACTTCAAATAGACTCACTCTTAGTTCTCAAGTAGGTCATCATATCAATCAACAGCCCACATCTTAAAACTGCGTCGACTCACACAGCCATGTCACCCCCGAAAGGGCACCCATGTTTTTGTCTTTTCCAGGTGTGTACTCAGAGTGACGGAAGTGGATACCAGATCCCCTGAGCAAACAATCCTTGGCAGTTATATGGTGAGTATCTTGGGGGTAGATTCTTCCCTCCCCTGCACTGTGATTAAAATGATGTTCAAAAACTGACTCAATAAGATACTACACTAGGTTCGTAGTAAGGGTTTCCGTTTGGTGCGGCAAATGATACACTCCCTCGAGAGACCTCCCTACCTTTAGAACAAAGGATTTGGGGATGGTTATCAATGCACACTACCGTTGAATGGGATTTTCATCAACCATCCACATTTGATTATAGTGGGTTGGAAAACATGGCTTTAGTTGTTCCCACTTAGGTCGTTCCCGTAGGGTGAGTACTTTTTCCCTCTACGACAGGCCTTCTAAGAGGTATTAATAAAATAGGAAAATGCATAAAGGGAAATAGGTGAGTTTGGCATTTTGATCACCCAGTTAAGGGGAGAGCATAGGCCTATCACCAAAGACAAAGCAATCACTAATATATTTTAAGCCCAAAATTAAGATTTTCTAAACTAAGTGAAGATGTTGCTTCACATAAACAGAAAATTCTTTTTAAGCCCAAAAATAAAGTGTGAAATGCCTACCCTAGGATTGCTTCATTTTACGTTTATGTGTCTATCCTAGGATTGCTTCATTTAAAATTAAGTGTCTACCCTAGGATTGGTTCGTTTTATCCTTAAAAATTACTAACTGTCCGCGGGTGCGTCAGAGTCAGTTAGACTGTTTTAAAATTACAGATTACAACATACTGCCTTTTAAAAGTTGCGCTGCAACAGACATTATAGGCACTGCAAAATACTTTATGGGCACTGCAAAATCAATTACGGGTGCTGCAATATCTCTTACGAGCGCTGCAAAATTTGTTACGGGCACTGCAAAAGTTGTTATAGGCGCTATAAAAGTTGTTACGGGCGCTGCAGAAGTTGTTACGGGCGCTGCAAAAGTTGTCACGGGCGCTGCAAAAATTGTTACGGGCACTGTAAAAGTTGTCATGGGCGCTGCAAAAGACCTCAAATGCGCTGAACTAGGTATTAAAATGTCGAAGACGTGTTTCCTGCGCTATTCTAATTTTTTATCTGTAACCTATCAAAAGAAACTACAAACAGATATTAAAAAAGGGGGCAAGAGCCCCATGGTGGGCGCCAAAAATGTGTTGTTGTTGTTTATATGGTTAATCTAATTGAAAACAAAACACAAAATGAAACATTAAACCAAAGAAAACTAAATAAATTGAAATCAAATAAAACAAAGTTTCTTCAGAGCCACTTCATTTTCCTCTATCTCCAGGAATTTGAAGTTGCTGCTTTCAGATTTGATGTAAGCTTCTCCAAATGGCTACTATAGAATGAGTATGCAAAAAAAAGAATACTTTTCTATCCTATATGCTAGTGGAATGAAATTGCTAACGAATATGGATAGGGGCTGTGGATTATGCACAGGGGCTGTGAATGAAAGATATCATGATTCTATGCTATATTATGCTATGATTCTATGCTATGAAAGTACTATAAATTCTATGAATGCTATGAAATTTGCCTATAATTTACTTGCTTAAAACTTCTATATGATTTGGAGCTCCCAGCAGTCATATTTATAGATTTTTCCAGGCACAATCCCGGCTGGCAAGAATCTACGGCTGTGAGATTGTCTGGTAGGTTTGAATGGTGAAAGATGGAGAAGTTGATAAGAAGATGGAAGAGGTTGAGAGGTTGGAGAGAAGGATGGATTCCTGTCTTCAACCCATAGGAACAAGCTTGCACAGAAACAGAGAAAATTAAATTTTTCGTTTTGACCGTTTGCTTCCCGGGAGTTGAAGATAATCCCTAAATTAAATAAATAAGTAAATTTATTTATTTTTGTTTATTGAATTTTGATTTTTGATTTTAAAAACTATGGAAAATTTTAATTAAATATTTTAAGATATTTAATTATGATATGACTTTAGAAGAATATAAAATATTTAGAAGAATTAATTAAATATTTTATGAATATTTAATTATAAATAGATATATGAATCGAATTAGAGGAATTAATTAAATATTTGAAATATTCAATTATAAATTAGAAGAAGAAGAATATTTTAATCTTTATTTGAATAAGATATTCAAACTAAGATTATATGAAAATTAATATAAATAAACTGTAATATTTATTTAATTAATTAAGAAATGAATACGAAAAGATGATTAAATAAACTTATTTATTTAATCAAAATAAAAGAATGAAGAAATATAAATAAATTATTTAAATTTATTTATACGCAGATAGAATTTGAAGATTTTAATTAAATATTAAAAATATTTAATTAATTACCAGACAATGTGATGTGACCATTTTTAGGTGTATACAAATATGTTTAAAAGAACATGAGAGTGGTCCTCTTTACCTGATGGGGCCACATCATGTTCCTGATCTTCTCTAGCATGATCATGCTCAACACGTTGATCATGCTCTACATGCTTTATAGTTGAAACACAAAAGGTTACATTAATTAATACACCAATTGCAATTAAATATGTTGAAAAGAACTTTATAGTGGTCCTCTTTACCTAATGGGGCCACATCATGTTCCTAATCTTCTCTAGCCTGATCATGCTCAACATGTTGATCACACTCTACATGCTCTAAAGTACCAAGATGCACACCATGACCTTCATCTATAGGTTGTGCTACACCCTCACCAGGTTGCATTCCAATGTCATGTGCAGTATTATCATTGCTTGAATGTTTAAAACAAAAATGCATGTAATTAATTTATGGTGGAAATCAATATTGAATAGATTGCACAAGTATTCAATTTTAAATAAACTTTATTGAGTTTATTTACCTACGTGTCAGATGTAGTGGAAGATTATGTTTGCCTAGTCAAGACTCTTAGGTGTTCAGCCATGGCTCCATAGCCTTGTTGGAAGGAAATCTTCAAGTCCTCTTCTATGGGAACTCTATTGAATTCAGAGCCATACATTTTTGCATAAGATCATGAATTCTTCTTCTATGGTATGATAAAACCAAAATTGTTTTCAATTTATTATTTGGATACAATATTTCATTTATTGATACTTACAATTTGTGTGGCTAATTTCATATAACCTCCAAAGCCAAATTTGTGTTGCCCATGTTTTTCTAGTCTTTCCTTTGTTGCCTCCGATGTGTTGGGCAGCCTATGAAAAGTTTGAAATATGTTAGATTATGTAAAAATAAAGAGTAATCAGTATATAATTACATTGTTGATAGTATCACATACCTTCCTTGGCTCGATGGTGTCTTTCCTTTTTCCTTTTTAGCCTTCTCCTTTCCATCTGAGACCAAGTCCTTCCACTCCCTCTCTGGAATCATGGGGGGATGCTCGTACTTTTTGTTCTTCTCTAAATGTGACCTATATTGGTCCCTCACATAGTTTAGATAGGTACCAGCTTTCTTAAGGACCTTGGTTCGGTTAAATGTTTTATCACCGAAGAGCACAACTAAATTGTTAATGAGTTCATCTTTTAAATCTTAATTTTGAGCATTCCACCGTGTACGTATGGTGGACCCGAAGAGCTCCAATGTAGTATCACTTAGATGTTTATAAAAAACATCATTTCCTACAAAATGATCATGGGATCAATAGTCTAAAGATTAATAAGTAAATTTCAATTAGATTATATATAATAATAATTAAAACATTTTAAAGTACTTGGGACCTTCTCTATCTTTATGGGAATGAAATCCTCAGTCACCACAAATATGACTGGCAATGTTCCTTTACTAGTAATACAGGAAGATCTAGGAAATGCTGCTACAATATCACCAGTACTAGTGGCCTATGCATCCCCAGGTACATGTCCTGATGTATGTTCTAGCATGTGTTCACTACTAGAGGATGCACTAACAGATGCCTATATGGTATGTGTTGCCGACATTTCAGACAAAAATATAGGCACAGATGATGGGGTCAAATGATGTGATGTATGCACAAGAAGATCAAGATGGACACTTTTATCAACCCCTACTCCTTGGGCAGCACTTACAATACCCTGATCATGGCTAGGAGCATCAGGAGGATGCAAAAAAAACCTGTAAAAATAACACATATTTTAGTTCATGACATAAAAGAGTACAAAATATAAAACCATTAATGAACTTATGTTATAATTAAAGACCTCATGACAACTTACTTGCAAGTTTTGTGATCTCTCAGTCAATATTTTAACCCTCTCTCTTATCTCATTTGTTTGAGGCACTATGAATAACAACTTAAGGATTTCTTCATTGTCTTTTTTTGGGGTCTTCCTTATCATGTCAAGAGAGTTTGTTGAATAAGCAATGTCATCATCACATAATATTGGCTAAACCTCCCTATGGATGCTCTCGTCTACTACTGGTGCCTTTCCCCAATCAATCGACTGCAACAAGAATATAAAAAACATTATCAAAATTAACGCAATAAACTTATGAAAATAACATAATAATAAAATATTTTGCTTGTATCTAATTAATACAATTACAATGAGGTAAACCTATCGAGTAGAAGCACTTGGAGATACATTGCAATCTATGCTCTAGGTCGGAGCCTTCTCCGTATGATCAATGTCCCACTATGACAAAAATTAAATATAAAAAAATATTTCCAAAATGAAACCAATAGACTTATGAAAAAAAACATAAGAATAAAATGGTATATTGGAGTCATTAATTGGAGGTTGGGTAAAATGGTACATAGTATGTATCGCCCCCATAGTAACTGTGTTTGTAACTAAGTGATTCAAATTGTAATTGATTAGCAACTCTTCCCCTGTAGTTATTGATTTTATCGCACATACGAATACACAGTTTCCCTCACGCGCCTAGAATATGCAATTGAGTTGGTTATTTGTTGACCTAGGTCGTGTACTATTTATAAACCCTACAATATTCCCTGATGCTTTTGGCCTTCCATCAATGTACATAACCACTCCTTTATTTTGATCCTTATCTTTTAGCTATATATAATTTGCTGACAGTGCATACCTACACATACTTTGTGTATATCAAACCAATTGCATCCAATCTTTGTAAATATAACAGGGTCCAACATACTCCATCAATTCAGTAACTTTTTCGTAATAGACCCTTATGTCATCCATGCAAAATAGGCCCAAACCATGTAATGACGATGGTGCTATGAGATATATCCTCTCGTTGACACAAAAAATTAGTGTTTATTGGAGGAAGTTCCTTGGGTACCCATTGTTTCTATAGATGTTTGTATATCAAGGGCACCTCGACATCTCCTATGCTCTCATCATCATAAGAACATGACCCCCCTTCAGCAAGAAAAAATTCCATGCGTTTACAAAATTTTCTTCTAATCTTTTGACCTCTAGTTGATCTCCCTCTTTTAGACATACTACATATCTCGCTTTCCTCTTCTCTTCCTAAATTTCCCTTGCTCAAGGAAGACAAATTTGACAAATACCTATTTGGTGGTACCTACACTCATAAGGATGTTGGATGAATTTCTTTCATGGTGATGTGATCCTAAGGTGACATTATGATTAATCTATCATTTCATAGATAGAATTTCACAAGTTATAAGGTAATCAAGTCTTGATAGATTACAAGTTACTATTACTACCATCCAAATGTGTCAATCACAAATCAAATTTACTTAACGTTTTAACTCCAAAACTTTGTAACAAGTGTTAAATGTGACTATGGTCCACCAGTTACACAACCAAGGCCTCAAATGTATTCTCTAATTGTAATCAAAGGAATTTTTCTCTTCATTCAATTAAATAAACTTGAAGGGAAACAACACGAAGTGGTTTATTGGACACCTGCATGACTAAAAATAGCAAAAAAATTACATTTAATTTCCATATGTCTAAGTGGTTAATGGGGAGGAAATGTGTACTAGGCCTAGTTAAGTCATCATAAGTTTATGCTTTGGCAATATATTTTTTTTAAGTCATCTTAAATCTTCCTATGTCTAATTGTTAGTAGACTTTTGGTATGTTTTAAGGTAGGATGATTGATGAAGAGCCCAAAGAGCCTTTCTCCATGGTATCCAAGTACACATAGCAGTGGTCTTCTCTTATACGGTTGGACATGATTTAAAGAACTTAGCTAGGAATTATTCATTTAACCTAAGGTTTTCTCATAATGCCATCGTTGGAAAAGTATCATCAAATTCTTCTATTATGAAGAATTGGTCTATGTGCCTCTAGTAATCACTATAAATGTTTGTAAAGATAAAATGAATAATTGCATTAGGTAGGAGAGAATCAACTTTGAGTTCTTCAAATATTGTATTCTTCTATTCATAATTGTTAAGGGTTCTGTGTGGAGGAGGTTATCACTACCAAGAAGGGAGGAAACCTTTCCTTATGATGGAACTTCAAAAAATTTCTCTTTTTGTTCCATTTTTATCTTTCCTTATGTCTTTGGTCATCTATGGTGTTTGGGAAAAGCCTAAGGTTGGGGTTTTACCTTTTTCTTCATGTAAAACCCTAGTGTTTATCTTACACCTTGGATGGGATCTTTTAGGTTGTTACTTTTTTGGAATATCACAAGGTGGTCCAATTGGTTGGTGACACGTGTACTTTCTGGCCCGATGCTTTTTTGCTCCTTTTTATATAAGAAGGATTTCAAGGCCAGAAGTATGAGTTAGCAAGTTAGATATTTTTTGTCGAGTCTAGATGAAGTTGCAGAGAAAATTGTAAATTCTGATGGTTTTAGGAAAAATGCAATTTAGGTTTTGAGTCATTCTATAGTAGTTTTTGAATTCACGGAGATTTGATGTTTTATGACAGTAATGGCATTTGAATTGATATGATTAATTCAAACTCATGTCTCTCCATTGTATAAGCATATCTGAATTTTGAATAAAATGATCAAGGGTTGTTTCATTCATCTCACTGTTGTGGTGTGTATGATTCTTGTTTTAGCTTTAATTCAAGGAATTAATTAAAATTCTTGAATGGGATTGTAGGTGGATATGTTCTATATAAGGATTTGATAAGTAGTATTGGGTTTGAATACATATTGATGAGATTGTAAAGCAATGTTATCAAGGATCTTATATGTTATGTGTTAAATCTATCATAAACCCTTAGATGCTTATAAATTTGACTCTTCCAATGAATATATGGCACTAATCTAAGTTTTACTTATCGATATGGTTAAGTGCTTGTTTTCCTTTACCTAGAGCTTGCTACAAATTGCAAATCAATGACTATCTTATACTATGAAATGCTGTTGTAGTTATCTCATGCTCCAAATAGTTGATATTATTGATAAATAACTAATTCTATTTAATATTATCCTATTATGTTGAGCTATTAAATGATATTATCTATTGTTGTTAATGTTGTTTATGATGATGGTGCAGAGGTTGTAAATGCATTAAGGGATCACCCTCTCGGGTCTTGCAGAGCCCAAAGTGTAGGATGTCTTTAAAATCCTCCTTAGTTGATCTAGTTCCTTCGAGCTGCCCTTTATTGGAAATGGCAATTCCATAGGTAGATTAGAAGATCAACCTGCTTATCGTAAAAACAACCAACACCCTGCATATGTTTGTGGTGGAGGTATTAAAGATGAATTGTATGCCTTTATTTCCATTCATTAGATCTACCTTAGCCTAGCATATACTTGGGCTAAGTCTAAAATTACTTTAGACTCATGTGATGAAGGCTATGTGTGATGAAATCCTAGACCTCAACCAAGATGTGGGTAGATTATGGGAATTTTGCCAAGACCTAAGGATAGTTGATAAAAAATGTGAAAGACTAAGCTCTTTTATTTTTTCTATCTTATCTTATACCATTTTACGAGAATGGGGGTGCCAATGTACGAGAAGATCTTTAGAAACTAGGCATGAAAATTGCAGGTTAAAGAGAATGGGGGTGCCAAACTTACATTACTCATTTCCCCTTCGTCGTCGATTTTCCCTGAGTGCTCTCAATCTCGTCCTCGATGCTGGTATTGACCTTGTTTTCACTCCTCCAAATTCTTCCTCGGCGTTGATATTGACCTTGTTTTCACTCCTCCAAACTCTTTGTTGGTGTTGGTATTGACCTTGTTTTAACTCCAAACTCTTCCTCGGTACTGGAATTGACTTTGTTTTCACTTCTAAAAAATCTTCCTCGACACTGGTATTGACCTTTCACTTCTCCAATTTGATGAGCTACAACTTGGTTATGTTAGGTTTTACAGTATTTTAATTAAATTGGAAATTTTGGCACCATTTAGCTAGGTTTTAATATTCTACAATATAGTTAAGTATATATTAGCTATATTTTACATAATAAATAATATAATTATTCAACTTATTATAATTATATATTATATTCTTTAACAAAATTATTAAATATGTATAAAATTATTATAATTAATAATTAATAATAAGTATATTTTTTATATAATACAAAATATAATTAATATAATATATATTTAATATAATAGTAATATATATTAATATGAGAGAGAAACTAAATTTGATTGATTTGTTTCATGTCAACAATCCAAGGATGGCATTGTCATTGGGAGTTATGCTCAAGACATGTCATTTGATTAAAGATATGATAATTCTCCTTTAAGACCTCTTCAATGTACCCATTGCACACTTAAGGAGACAAAGATAAATATAGGGAAGAAAATATAGAGAGAGAGGGAGATAATGACAAACATACAAATAGAAAGGGAGACAAAGAGATAGAGAGGGGTAGAGAGATAAAGAGATAAGGATGAATAGATAGAGATATAGGGAGGGTGATTGATATATCTCTCCCTGTCGCTCTCTATGTCTCTATATCTCCCACTATCTATGTCACTCCCTCTCCACTGCTCTATCTATTGAGCTATCTCTCCCTCTCCCCCCTTTCTCTCTCATTCACTCCATCTCTCCCCTCCATCTCTCCTACTCTATA
>VDFB02366552.1:0-18536 GCA_007258455.2 Sequoia sempervirens
CCACTTTGGAGACCCCTTTGAGATAAATAAGTCAAATGAATCCTACATCCAAAAGTTTTAATAATTCTTAACTAGGAGAGCAACCTTTGAATTTTCCATGATTTTTTTCATATTGCTTTGGCATCAGGTTAAAACACAAGGTGGTGAATGAATAAGGATGGATCCAAGCTTGGAATATCAACATAATACCATGTGAATATGTAAGGTTAATCTCAAAGTATGATGTAAATGCCTTTTTTTATTTTAGGTTCAAGAGAAGTTGCTAGTTGTGTGATCTTGGGATCCTCTTCTAGTTTTAGGTTGATATCCATACCTTATTTGAACTAGGAGAGATGAGCCATCTTTAAGTTATACAAGTTTAAAGGTAGGTGAAGTTATTTATCAATAGGCTCATTAGGTACACTACTATTTTTGGAAATATCTAGGTCTAATAATAACTCAAGTATATTATTCTCCTAATTTTGTGTTTTACTTGGTTCCTCTAGATAGAGGATCTATTATTGTTCTTTGAAGTACATGGATGTGTGTAGTAGGATTTGTTGATATATGGCAACTGATCATGTAAATACTATACACTTGTAACGTATCCTCAAGGTTTTCCCGTTAACACATCAAATAAAAAACAACTTTGTAAAATCCTAATTCTAAAAGATTCCAGAAAGCTTGTTATAAGCAGTTGGGATGTAAGTTGCGGTGGGTGTGATTCGTGAGATTGTAATATGTTTTTCATTGGATTATGAAATCATTGAGTGGTTGAGTTTCTATGGATGTAGCCCATATTGGGTGAACCACGCTAAATTTTTGTGTTGATCCTTTTTGTGTTATTCTTCATTGTTATTTTGGGTTATTTAATCTGCATATAATTGTTAATGTTTATTGCTCCAATCTTCCTGAATCCTAACAACTGGTATCAGAGCCATGTGTATTTTGATTGATTGGCAGGAAACCTCTAGACTTGAGTGGGAGCAATGGAAGAAGGAAAATTCAAGGTTGAGAAGTTCAACAGCCAAAATTATCAATTATGGAAGATACAAATGGAAGATTATTTGTATCAAAAGGATCTATGGTGGCTATTACAAGGAAAAGCAAAGAAAGAGGCTATGATGTTCGATGAAGAATGGGAGATTATAAATAGGAAGGCACTGGGAACCATTCGGTTGTGCCTGGCACCATCTGTGGCGTTCAATATAATAGAAGAAAAGACAACAAAGGGTCTGATGGATGCTTTTGCTAAATTATATGAAAAACCCTCAACCTCAAACAAGGTATTTCTCATGAAGCATTTGTTTAATCTAAAAATTATTGAAGGTGGATCTATGCCAGATCATTTAAATGAGTTTAATATGATTACAATTCAGTTAACTTTTGTAAAAGTGAATTTTGATGAAGAGGTGAGGGTTCTCTTGATTTTATGTTCTTTGTAAGAAAGTTGGAATAACTTGGTAATGGTTGTAAGTAACTATGTCTTTGGTTCAAATACATTGAAATTTGATGATGTTGTTGGTGTTATCCTTAGCGAGGCAATGTGACGAACAAGCACAAGTGAGACTTCATCATCAGGTAATGCTTTGACTATAGAGAATAGAGGAAGAACAAAGGAGAGAGGGAAAAGCTCAACAAATCATGGGAAGTCACAAGGGAAGTCCCGAAGGAAAATCTAAATCTGAGGAGAAGAATGGATTGTTGTGGCATTATGAAGCGGGACACTTGAAAGTTGTTGGTCTCAAGGGCAAACAGGAGACAAACAATGAAAGTGAGGAAGCTAATGTTTGCAGATTAATAAATTCAACGTACTTTAATTTTGTGCAAAGATAGTACTAATGATTCGAGGTAATAGATTCGAGGGGCTATTCATGCCACACCCGCGAAATATTTTGTAGATTGTTCAAGGTGATTTTTGGACATGTATATTTGGGTGATGATGAATTCTGTATCCAGTTGTTGGGAAAGGAAGATATAAAAATCAAGTTATAGAGATATAGTAGATAGTTTATACGGGGAGGTGAAAGTGTTCCAAATTTGAGAAATTTAATTTTATTGGGACAAGCAGGTGGTAAGCTGCATAGATACCTTTTCAAAAAAAGTCTGGAAGATCACTAAAGGTGCATTAGTAGTAGCTAAAGGTGAAAAAGTAGGCACATTGTATTTATGTACTAGCAATACATATTCTACCTTAGTTGCTATAGAAACAGTTGCTAGACCGAGATAGTTATAGCACCTACTATAGGGATAGAAACAAAATTGTGGCACCATAAACTTGGGCACATGAGTGAGAAAGGGATGAAGATCCTTCACTCCAGAAAGCTACTACTAGGTCTGAAGGAGATTAACTTGGATTTTTGCAAAAAATGTGTTTATGGAAAACATAAAAGAGTCTGATTTCTCAAAATTGGGAAAGAGAAGAAGAGTGAGAAATTAGAGCTCGTGCATTTAGATGTATGGGGATCAACTTAGGTATCTTCTCTTGGTGGCTCTTGCTATTATGTTACTTTTATTGATGATGCAACTAGGAAAACATGGGTGTATTTCCTAAAACAAAAATCAAAAGTATTTGAAACTTTTAAAAGGTGGAAAGCTTTGGTTGAGAATAAGACAGGAAAAAGTTGAAGTGTCTCAGATCTGATAATGGAGGTGAGTATTGCAGCAAAGAATTCATAAATTACTATTCATACAATGGAATCCGTAGGTAGAAAACTATTCCTAGAACCCCACAAAAAAATGGTGTGTCTAAGAGGATGAATAGGACCATTTTGGAGCGTGCAAGGAGCATGAGATTGCATGTTGGACTACCCTTACAGTTTTTGGTAGATGTTGTACATACTGCTGTTTATTTAATAAACAAGGGACCTTCAAATCCTTTGAAAGGTGGCATTCTAGAGGAGGCATGGATGGGTAAAAAGGTAAACTATTCATTTATGAAAACCTTTGGTTGTGAAGCTTTTGTTCATGTTGATATTGAAAATAGAACCAAGCTTGAAGCTAAGTCTAAAAAATGTACCTTCATTGGATATGGAGTAGATGAATTTGGTTATCGGTTTTGGGATTATGAAAATCATAAAATCATTAGGAGTAGAGATGTTATATTCAATGAGAAGGTCATGTATAAGGATCAGTTGTAGGAAAAGAAGCATGAACAAGCCAAAAAGGAATATGTGGTGCTGGATGAGATTCCAAAAAATAAAATTCTAGTGGTACCTGATGCTCAACAACAACAAGTTATCCCACAGAATCCTGCAAGTGTTAGACATTCTATAAGGATAACTAGACCTCCAGAAAGATTTTCTCCATTATTATATTCTATATTAATAACTATTTTTGGTGAACTTGAAGGTTATGAAGAAGCAATGCAGGTAGATACCAAAAAGTAGTGGAAATGGATTCCTTGCTGTAGAATCAAACTTGGGACTTAGTCCAATTGTCTGTAGGTAAAAGAGCATTTCCAAATAAATGGGTTTACAGGTTGAA
This sequence comes from Sequoia sempervirens, assembly GCA_007258455.2. Classification (NCBI taxonomy): domain Eukaryota; kingdom Viridiplantae; phylum Streptophyta; class Pinopsida; order Cupressales; family Cupressaceae; genus Sequoia; species Sequoia sempervirens. Next base: position 3,466 of record VDFB02366552.1, read on the forward strand.
GGAAGAAGATGGAGGCAAGAAAATATATAAGGCCAGACTCGTGGTAAAAGGTTTTGTACAGAAAAAATATATAGATTTTGATGAAATATTTTCTTTGGTTGTAAAGATGACTTCTATTAGAACTATTCTAAGTCTTGTGGTTGTGGAAGACTTGCATCTTGAATAGCTACATGTGAAAACAACATTTCTCCATGGGAATTTGGAAGAGGAAGTATACATGCAACAACCACAAGGATATGAGGTCAAGGGTAAGGAGGAATTTGTGTGCAGGTTAAAGAAGAGTTTGTATCGCCTGAAGCCAGCACCTCAACAATGGTATTTGAAATTTGATAGTTTTATGGCTGAACAAATTTACAAAAGATGTCATTCTGATTATTGTGTTTATTTTAAGAAATTGGATAATGGTAGCTATATTATCCTATTGCTTTGTGTTATGACATGCTTGTTGTTGGGTCTACATGTAGCATACTAATGAACTTAAGCAGAAATTAGAAAATTCATTTGCTATGAAGGATTTGGGTGCAACAAAACAAATCCTTGGTATGAGAATCACATGGGACAGGACAAATTTAAAATTATTTTTGTCTCAAAGTGAGTATGTAGAGAAGGTGTTGAAAAGGTTTAACTTGCAGAATGAAAAAGCAATTAGTACACCTTTGTCTAGTCATTTTAAGTTGACTAAGGAGATGTTTCCAAAGACACAAGAGGAGAAAGACAATATGTCTAAGATACCAAATGCATCAATAGTTGGTAGCTTGATGTATGCAATGGTATGCACAAGGCCAAATATTGCACATGCAGTGGGAGTTGTGAGCAGGTATATGAGCAATTCAGGAATGGAACATTGGAATGCAGTAAAATGGATTCTCTGATATTTAAGAGGTACCACTTCAAAGAAACTATGTTTTGGAGGAACAAATTCTTCTCTAAAAGGATATGTTGACTCTGATAGATGGCAAGTGATATTGATAGCAGGAGGAGTACTACAGTGTATATTTTTACTGTAGGAGGTATTGTAGTCAGTTGGATTTCAAGGCTGCAAAAGGTTGTTGCACTTTCAACTACTGAAGCTGAGTATGTTGTTGCTACAGAAGCTAGCAAGGAGATGATTTGGTTACAACGTAATTTGGAGGAATTGGGGAAAAAACAAGAAGATAGCCCTTTGTACACTGATAACCAAAGTGCCATTCATCTTGCTAAGAATTCAACTTTGCATTAAAAAACTAAGCATATACAACTCAGATACCACTTCATTTGGTCAATTTTAGAGGATGGACAGTTGAAGTTGGAGAAAATTCACACAAGTGAGAATGCTGTAGATATGTTCACAAAGGTAGTTACACAAGAGAAATTGATTTCCTCACCAATTTCTGTTGTCCTTCATGATTGGTAATGGTGGACATAAGAAACAATACTAAGACACACTTAACTAAGACACACTTTGGGAAATGTGAAAGATCATGTGAAAATAGGGTCCTAGGACCTAGTGAGGACCCATTCGCCATGTGGAAAATGGGTCCTAGGTCACCAACCTAGGACACGCACCTTCAAAAATTAAGTGTTGTGTAATTGCATTTATGAATGTCGGGTTTTATCCCTTAGAATTTGCATATAATTAGGCTTGGATTTGAATTAAAGGGGCCAATTAAGGAAAATTAACCTCAATTAATTAATAAATCCCTACATAAGTGTGAAAGTGTAAAGGTACACCTTAAAACACCCTAAATAAGGCACAATTTAGTCCGTTTAGTTTAAAAGGGCCCTAAACTTAATGTGAATGTGTAAAACACATTACAACACTAAATCAAGCCATAGTTAAGCTCATTTTAATATTAATTATTCCCAAATTAAGTGTGAAAAAGGGATACTTTTTTTGATACTACATTACCAAATTTTGGTTAGTTGTCGTGAAGTGAAAACTCCCTATATCTGTCTTGATAAATTTGAATATGTGCCTCAACCCAACTATTAACCATTCATGAAATAGAATAAGGGCTTTTTACAACTTAATCCCCCTCAACCAGCTCAACATGTTGACACTCAAGTGGCTACTATAAAGATGACAAATCCATACACATTTGAAGAGAGAAATGGACAATTTACCCCTCTTCTTGATACCCTTCATAGCACCATGTTGCAACTCTTAAACAATAACTTAATTTACTTACTCCCGTTAGAGCTCCTAATCCTACTAGACCTTTACCCCAAACTATAGAGAAAATTCCTTTTTCCACTTTCACTGACAAAGGACATGATACAAAACATTGTAAGCATCTTAAACATATTGTGCAAGACCTCATTGATTCTAATCACATTCAAATTGGTGGTGTTAATGATCAAGGTAATAAGTCTGTAGCTCCTCTTAACCAAAATTTGCAAATCTTTACTAATCCTATGCCAAATCATAGCAAATCTCCTTTGTCAAATCTAGGGAAACAAAGAATGATGAGATGAATGTTGACACGAGTGATGATAACACAAAAGACATGGACAATATGATTGGACTCATTGAAGTTCAACCTCGTAAGGGTCTAACCAAAATTCACCTTGACATTTCTTTCTCACAAAATGACATACTTAAACATGTACTTGATGGTCCTCTTTACATAATTGAAAGAATCAATGACAAGCCTACTAATGGGATATTAATTGATCTTGTGTGTGTAGAGAATGTGATCACCGAGGAATTTTTATTTATACATGAGCTTTAACAATATACTTACGAAAATTGAAAGCATGGATCAAAACACATGATGTTTTTACTTTCCCTACGATAGGTTTGATAACTCTTCCTTTAAAAGTTGGACCAAAACAATTAAGTGTCTCATTTTCCATCATCCTGTCATTAGACCAATTTCATGTGAAGTTAGGCTATCCATGGCTTCGCTCCATAAAATTTGTCTCATCGGTAGTACATAAATGGTAAAAGTTTCCATTTGGTAACGAGATCTTTACTGTGCACCATAGTGGCTTTAATCCTGTGTCTTCACATGGGAATTTATCATTGGATTTATTTTGGCCCGGATCTATGGAACCTATTAGGCCTCATGAGGACTTCTTTTTCAAATCCGATCAAAATTTTAAGGAAAAACACATAGAAAAGTTATCCCTTAGTAATATGCCTCAACCCATTATTGAGCCTCCGATCCTTGATGAAACCATGATTCAACCAAAAGCCCTTCCAAGTAACCAAGACCAAACCATGACAAATCCTTCACCTATTTCATATAAGAGACCACAAGATAACCAAGTAAGTCCCATTGTGCCTCCTAAAATAAAACAAGTTTACAAAGCTAAAGAGAAAGCGGTTGAACAACCTCCCATGGTTCCTTTCATTCCTCCCTTAAGGGAAGGAAAGAAATCTATGGTTGATAAACTCGCTCCTACACAATTGCCACTTGAAAATCAATAAAAAAGAAACTGAAATGCTAGAGAGCGTAGGCATAGACATCGTGCTATTGCTCACTTTTTACAAGTAAAAGAAGAAAATAACAACATAGAAAACCAAAATCCAAACTTGCCTCAAGCAATGCATGATGATTCTCCACCTTAACCGAAAAAATAATATCCTATATCTCGACCACAACAAGAACCTTCTATGGATATTATCATTAGACCTTATAACTGTTATGATAAACTTGGATGATGAAAATGAAACCACTAAAATTGATGAGGAAGTGCATAAAGAGATAAATTTATTATTTTCCTCTTCCATGAGCTTAACCATGTGCTAAACTTGGTGATTTTCCTAGTTTGGCGCTTGATGTTGTCCCTTTGGCTAGTTTTCCACCTTCCACATATGATGAACAAGATTAGGATGTGGATGACCAGCTATAGGTTGACTCGCACGTGCCTTACTAGTCTTTTATTCTCTTTTTCATGTTCTTTGAGTGTGATTTCATGTGTGCAATGTGATCTCCCGTACTATTCTATTTGGCATGTCTTTATGTTCATTCCTCTATTTGTATCTACATTCTTCTATATGTCATAAATATTTTATCTTTTATTTTATCTTGTGTTTTTCCTTTTGGGGATGACACAAGGTGTTGAGACATTTAGGTCTCTTCCATGTTGACCCAAAAGCTTCTTCATTGTTTTTTCTCTCTATGTGTCATTCCTCCTATTCCATGAGTTATTTGGGGAATGATGACATTTCCGAGCTCTATAATATCATTATGGAAAAGAAATATGCTAACCCCAAATATGTGGATCCCTTATGTGTTTGGTATTTTATTTGGGGGCAACCCCTTTTCATGATGTAGCTTCATTTGGAAACATATGTTTGACATAGGGCTTTCCAAGTAAGCTCTCATGTCTTGTTTAGTATTTATCATTTTCTACTTTAAAGTAATTGCTCACAGCATGGTATTTAGAAATTTCTTTGAAGTGGGGGCATACATTGGCATTATCATTTTGAAAATTTTGACTATATCTTTATGTTTCATAGTGTGGTCTTCTTACTTCACATGACATGTCTTCTAGGTGGTGTCATTGGGTTTGATGTCCTTCAAGAGTGCAACCTTTCTTGACATACAACATTCCTCTTAGTGGTGATGCCACACATTGCATTCCCGAAGTTGTGGATCTTTTATCCTAAAATTTTCCTCTTTTGGAGACATTAGGCATGATGTTCTCTAAGAGGAAACCTTACAAGAAATAAGAAAAACCCCTTTGAACATGCCTTATCTTATTTGCATTTTATTCATAAGTGTTTAGCATAACACGACTTGCTAACCTTGTGAAGCTCAAAGTTACAACCTTTTTCATGGCCACCAAGCATAATACACCTTGTTTTTGAGTGGGGCCATGTTTGTTCATAAGTGTTTAGCATAATACAACTTGCTAATCCTTATGAAGCTCAAAGTTCATATTGTGGTTCCTTATCAAAGTTATGAGGAGGTATAACTTTGGTATGGTTATGGAAGCCTAATAAGATTCTCTCATTTACCACTTTTGGGGGCTCACCTAGTGGACAATGGATTTCACTAGCCCGTGTGAGCGTGTATTGTTGTTTGCATACTAGAAATGAGTTCCACTTGTAAATTTTTTTGGACAAATAGAAGAGGCTTGATCTACATCGAGTTGGACAAATAGTCGAGGCTTGATCCACCCCCTTTTCCTTTTCTTTCTTTGAGACTTTGACATTGTATGATTGAGTATCTTGTCATTGTTGCATATATATGTTTAACATAGGCACGTGTCTCCTTGTGCCTTTTTTGGTTTTTCCATAAGATCTTAGATCTTGGGAGCTTGATCATCCTCCTTGATCTTTGTCATCTTATCCTTCCAATGATTGTATAATTAGATCTCTCTTGATTGTCTAATTTAGTGTGAGTTTGACGCAAGGTCATCCTCTCACTAAAGTGGGGGCTAAATGTAGTGTAGAAAAATGTATTCCTTTACATTTTCACACTTGTTTGGGCCCTCCTAATTAAAATGGACTTAAAAGTGCCTTAATTTAATGTTGAAAAAAGTATCCCTTTAAATTTTCACACTTTTTTGGGTCCTCTTAATTAAATTAGACTTAATTATGCCTTAATAAGCCCTTTTATTCATTTACAAGCCTAATAAATTACATTTTTTGAAGGGGAAACCCAACAATAATTAATACCAACACATAACACTTTACCTTGAGTAGTGTGTGTTCTAGGAATAGGGACCTAGGATCCATTTGTCCATGGGAGAATGGGTCCTCTCTAGGCCTTTGAAACTAAATTTAAAATATGTTTTTGGTGGTATTTTAAGGTCTCTGAATCCACATTTCAATGTCGGCTTGTGATATTTGAATTTTGGGAAATTAAGGATACATACCTATAATACAAGGTTATTTCACTAAGTTTCACCTAGCATTTTTCAAGAACTTTAAGAGAATTTTGATGAGAAAATTCCTAAATAAAAATTGATGATCAAGAGCATAATTATCAGAGGTTTGTTACAACATTCAAGATCCATTTATCATGTCAAAGTCTTCTTGTATCATGCATGTCTCTGGAGGTAACATTATGATGTGGGTTTCAAGATTCAAGTCAAGCATTCAAAGCATTATCTCAAGTATCAAGATCCACATCCATTGAAGCCATTTCATGTAAGTTGCAAACCTTCCAAGATCTCCATTACCAAGGTTTATTCAAGTTTTTGTTGAGTGGTAACATAACATTGTTCATTGTTCATTCCCTCTTTCATGCTTTATTTCATTTCAAGGTTTGATTACCAAAACAGGGTTTGACCAAGGAAAACCCCCATTCATCAAAAACAAACAATTTTTCTCTCTTGTGTGTGTGTTGCATATTTAGGTTGAAGAAGGATTGAAAATATCTTGAAGAGAAATATTGGAAAAGTTGTCAAAGTTGCAAAAGTTGTTGTCAAATCACGGAATCTAACCAACATACTTGATTTTCAACTTTTTGACACTGAAACCTGGACAAATTAGAAGCTACATATCAGTATCAGAGGCTCCCAAAAGTTTCTGAAAAAACCCTGACAAAAGACCCATTCACCCATGGGTGAATGAGTCCCTAACAACCTCTTGAAAGTGAGCTTTGGTGACTTGTAAACACCTTTATGCCCTTCTTAGATCTGTATTCAGTTTTATGTTTTTGTCAATGTTGAGCTTTATATTGTGTTTCGAGTTTGAATTGTCATAATTTGGTTGATTTTGTATTTTTAGTTTTTCTCCCAAAAGTGTTGTTTGAACTTGACCCCCATCCTCAAGCATAAGGAAACCTAAAGATTCTCACATTGAGTTGATTAACTTAAAGGTTGTTAGTAAATTCTTTATGGGGATCTCATTTCCTAATGAAACAAAGGAAAATAGGTCCCTCACCCCACACATTTTGATCCCACATTTACCTAACCTATTTTTCATTGTTTAAATTACAAATAGATAATGGCTCCATAATCTAGCTTTAGACAAGGTTGAAATAGCGAGTTCTCAATATACCTTTTGGTACATCAAGACCAAATGCATGATACAGGGTTATTTCTAGGACCTAGGTATTAGTGGCATAACATAAAAAGTTGTTAGCTAAAAATAGTAACTCTTGCAAGGAATTTATATAACATATTAGAATATAAGATTTGAACAACACAAGGTAATGATATCTAAGATATTACAACCCTAGAAAGAGAAAATGAAGAATTCACACCCTTTTCTTTTTTCAAGATCTCCTTATGTTGTGAGAAAAACTATATAGAGATGTAAATAAGAAATGCAAGTGACTAAATTATTTTTAATTCTCAAGATTACCTTACAATAAAATAAAAGACCATGCACAACTTGATCATGCAAATATACATGGATAAATAAATCAAAATTAATTTTAATTTTTATTATAATTCTAGCTTGTTTAATTTTAAAGTGTTCATCTAACATGGTTGCATAATAAGAGTTAGCATCTTTTTGAATTTTTTTTTTATAATACAATATTCAATTGATATTTAATTTTTTAGAGTAAATTCAACAAAAAGTTAACTTTAACTCTATATTTTTCCAACCAAGGATAGTTTAATTACGCTGAGAGGTGTAACCTACAGTGACATCACAGGTGGAGCGTGACTGTGTTAAAAAAAAATGTTAAACTTATAAAAATTAAAAGCCAACAACTAAAGCATTTTATTAAATATTATATCTTTTTGGTCATAACTTTTCGAACTAATATAAATAGTAAGTAATAAGTAAAAAACAATGTAAATGAATGTGTTGATTAAAAACAAATTATTACTGATAGAAGGTGCGAATAGTGAGAATAAAAAACAAATTATTACTGACATGGTGCCAATAGTGCGAATAAATACAAAAGTGGTGCAAATAAATACTGGCTATAGTGTTTTCAATCTTTGCAATTATGAAAATATTTTTATGCATTATAATACTTTTTTAGATTTATTTTGTTAAGGTAAAAAGGTAATTCTATTATAATGTTTTTTAGGGTAAAAAGGTAATTCTATTATAATGCTTTTTCAATTACAAATAAGAAAATAATTTAATATAAATTTAAATGTATTATTTTTTTTTTTAGTTTTATTTTTAGGGTAAGATTAATTTCATTAAAATGTTTTTTAATTTTAATGCTTACATTATAATTTATTTGTTTAAAGTAAGTAAATAATTTTTCAATAAAATATCTAATATAAATAAGTAAATAAAAAAGGGTAAAAAGTAATTCTATTATAATGCTTTTCAATTACAAATAAGAAACTAATTTAATATAAAATTTAAATGTATTATTAATTTGTTTTAGTTTTATTCTTTTAGGGTAAAAAGTTAATTTCATTAAAATATTTTTAATGCTTACATTATAATATTTTTTTTATTATAAGTAAGTAAATAATTTTTTAATAAAATATCTATTATGTGATAATGTTCACTACTATATAACACAATAGTTTAATATATAACATGTGCAATTCATATCACATACAAAAACAAGCAAATAGTGCAATAGATTAATAGGTTTGATTTGTAATTGAAGGGTTATGGGTCCAACTCTCATTGTGGGTTTAAAAATTAAGACATTTTTTAATTAATTTATTACTAATTTTATTGAAAAAGTTATTAATTAACAAAATTGTAATCATAAAAAAATCAAAATAAACATGTAGTGTAATGGATTAGTGTGTTTTGTTTATAATCGAAAGGTTGTGGTTCAACTCTCATTTGGATTCAAAAGTTAATATACTTTTCAATTAATTTATATTTTGAATTGTTTAATAAAGAGACTCTCAAAGACTTTTTGTCATTCTCTCTTAGGATAATTGTGATTTAAATTAGTTTTAGACTCATTGTGTACATCATTAAGTGTCTTTACGAATTCTTAACAATTTTATAGATTTAATAATTTTTATTAAAATTTGTAGGATGCCTTGTCGTCCAAGGACAAGTTTTCAAAATAAAGAGCAACAAAGAGAGCATTGAAAAGAATATGCTTGAAATTATATGAGACAAGGACGTGAACAAATGGTTAATGCACAAAGAGAGGAAGTAAGGAGTTTTAAAACTAAAGAGCAACAAAGTAGAGAATATGCTCATAACTATATGAGACAATGACGTGAACAAATGACTAATGTACAAAGACAAGAAGAAAGGATTTGTTGAAACCAAAATGATAGAGAAAGAAGCATTAAAAATAGGGCAGATATGACAACAGAAGAGATTGAAGCAGAAATGAGACAACATGCAGATAGAATGATAACACATCGTTCACGAATTCAAAGAGTTATGCATTATAATCAATTGAATGAGATAGAAAGACAACAAATACAAGTGTGCAATCATGAATCAGTTGAAAGACATTGTTAATCTTGTGGGAATGTTGTGGTTAGTTCTAAAGGGGTGAATTTCATTACAATAGATCATGTTCTACAAACACCAAATGATAGAGTTCAAAATGTAATGAATGTTGATAATAGAAGAGATCAAGAAGTAGTTAATAATAATACAACTACTAAGATTGATTTGAAAAGTCTACAAATGATATTTCGACATGGACTAGATAAACTTTCTACACCAAGTATGTGTTATATTTGTGAAGAGAGTTATCCTGCAATGAAGGTTGTACGGGTACCTGAGGGCCCTATTTGCAATCGATGTTGACAAGAGAGGAATGAACATCAATTTTCAACATTAAACAATATGGATCCTGGTCCACAACCATTAGAACTTGCAAATTTAATGCAAATAGAGGAAATGTTGATAGCATGTGTCAACCCAATACTTCAAGTAACACATGCAACTGGAGGGAAATACATATATAAAGGACATACCATAAGTTTTCCACAAGAAGTGAGAGAAATAGCTAAAATTTTACCACATTGAATAAAAGATTTACCAGTCATTATTGTAAAAAAAAAGGATCAACATGGAAAAACTTATAATTTTACAGTTAATAGAGAGAGGGTATATAGAGCACTTAAATATAAAATAGAACATGATAGGTTCTATAAAGATGTTCAAATTGATGAAAATGCACTTAGTGAACTTACATGCAATTCAGATCAAAACATTTTTGACCAACTGAATTCTGTTTATATGGAGTTTGATTCAAATGCAGATGAGTATGTATTTATAGGTCCAATATTGGAGATAGATGAAGGAAACATTATTAATCACACTACATCAATGGCCTCTAAACCACCAAATGCTCGAAGAGTGATGGAACTAATTCATGCATGGGTAAATAACCCTAATGTAGATCCTGGATCACTAATTGATTGGCTAGGAATTGGACCATCTCTAGTGAATGAGTATGTTATTGAAGGATTACTTGATATGGCTTTTCCAACACTATTTCCAGATGGATGATGTGATTGGATAGAACCACGAATGAGGAGAGTTCATCTACATGAGTTTGTTAAGCATTTATTCAGATATAGAGATCATCGTTTTGGAAGACACCCACGATTTAGATATTATATGATGAATATGATTATGCGACATCGTGCACAAAACTCATCAACAGTGTTTGTCAAAAAGAGCTTGCAAGATATGCCAATCACAATCAATGAGTTAAGAGAACATATGGAAAATGTCCCTCATTCACATCTAGTCGACTGTTTGATGCGTTTTGGTACAACACTAAGGGGTACAAGGTCTTATTGGGCAAAATGTCGAGCTGAATTAACTGATCTATTGCATTAAATTGGAACACCAATAGTTTTCTTTACTTTGAGTGAAACATATATGCATTGGCTAGATTTACATGCATTAATGCCAGGGACACATCCAACTAACCCACAAGAAGCACAAAAATGGTGACGAAAAAATATTATTGACTACCCACATATTGTGGCACATTACATGCACCTACGATATATAATATTTCGCAAGGAAATACTACAAAAGGGAATGAAGGTAAGAGATTATTGGTCAAGATATGAATGACAACATAGAGGATCACCATGCATGGATTCATATGGTTAGATGGAGCACCTAACATAGACAACCTTAATTGGAGAAATGCTGATGAAATAAAAAATGTTCAAAAATATTTTGATTCTATTTTTCATGCATGGAATCCACGGGGAGACCCACATCAATGAAACATATAGGTATGATAAATTAATTATCAATTATATATTCTTTTTATAATATATGATACTTAAAATTTTGTATTTCAATTAATAAAATATGTTATATCATGAATGATAGGTCCTACAAAATTTTACACAACATCCATGCCTTCGAAATACACAACAGCTAAGCCAAATAGACTTGGCATGTGACTATGAAGAGTTGCTCAATTGTGTTGAACGCCATACAATGTGTAAAGAGGGTGCTTGCCTTCGAAAAAAAAGAGGAAGAATGGTTTGTAGGTAAGATATGTATACTTTCATATATTTTGTACCAATAAATAACTAAAATGTTTATATAAGCTAACAATTTACTCTTTGTTTGTAGGTACAATGCACCATGGCCATTACATCTAGATGGATCAAAATTATTTGAAGATCCAACCACGGGAGATAAAGTATATGAACCTGCAAGAAATGATGATCGAGTAAACACACATAATCGTAATATACTTCAGTTATGGAGAGCAAATGTCGATTGGCAACCAGTTCTTTCAAGACATGCTGTAATAAATTATATTGCAAAGTATGCAGCAAAAGCATAAAAGAGTTCAGAAACTTATCATCAAATCTTAATGCGACTTGCAAATATTGAAAACCCAGATGAAGCAGCATCAAAGGCGTATAGGAGACTTCTAACAGAAACCCTCATTGAGAGAGACATTGGAGCACAAGAAACATGTCATATGTTATTGGAGTTGCCATTGGTAGAATGTAGTAGAGTATTTGTTACATTAAACATTTCAAGAGAGGTGTTCAAACCAGTGCTAAAAAATGAAGAAAATGATGATGATGGACATCTAAAACATTTCATTCAAGGATACATGGACAAACCATATACAATGGAAAGTATCACACTTAAAGATGTAGCTAGATCTTAGACATATAATCCCAAAAGAAAAAGAGATAACAAATGGGAACCAAGGACTATGGTAGCTATTGTAAGAGTGTTTCCAAGATTTACCACCATACCTACATGCCAATCAGAAAAGTGGGTTGATTTTTGTTGGTCAGAGTTATTGTTGTACAAGCCATTTCGTAATATACAAAGGGATATTGGACTTGATGATAATACAATTATGTCAAATTGGGACTCACTTAATTATGATCCATAGCATTTAGAATGAAGAATTATTTCAGAAGAAATTGGAAATCATAATGATTCTGAAGATGAGGATAATTTACCAAATGATCAGAATATAATTGAACATGAGTGGGAGATCATATCAAGATTACATCATGGACAAATTATGGATGCAACAGAAATAGATATGCTAGGAAGAAGAGATATTGATAGACAAACTCCATGGAGTGATGAATATCAAGGAGAAGAGTATACAAATAATGCAATAAATTTTATCAACTCTATGAAAGAAAATGGCTTACTAATACCTGATGATATGTTGTCAACTATATCATATGGAACATTAGGTGCTAAGCAAAAAAAAGCACTTGATATTATTATGTCACATTATAATCGGCAGGATGATGTCATGCCACTATACATGATAATTCAAGGAACAGTTGGAACAGGTAAATCATATTTGATTAATGCAATTTGTCAAGCTCTTTATGATGCATCACAGCTAGAACATTCTCCCTTATTATTACTAGCACCAACTGGAGTTGCAGCCTTTAACATTGGTGCATCAACAATTCATTCAACTTTAAGAATACCTATTGCAGATTTTGTTGAATTAGAAGGAACAAGGCTCACAAGTCTTCAAGAAGAAATTCAACATATAAAATACATATTAATTGATGAAATGAGTTTTATTGGACAAAATTTGTTACAAAATATTGATTCAAGACTACGCTAGGCTTATCTTGAAAATTCAAACATGAGTTTTGGTGGAAGATCAATCATTTTGGTGGGGGATTTGGGACAACTACCTCTTGTAAGTGACAAACCACCTTATGATAGTAATGTACGTGCAAAACTATTATGGGAAGAGTTTAAGATAGTTGTTACTTTGGATAAGGTGTTCAGACAAGAAGGTGAAAGTGAAGACCAAAAAAGGTTTTTCCAATTACTCACAAATATTAGAGATGCACATCCAACCATAGATGATTGGAAATTACTCATGACAAGAACAGATGCTTCATTACATCCAACAATTAAGGAGGAGTTTGATAATAATATTCATCTATTTGCAACAAATGATAATGTACATAGCCATAACAGAAAAAAGTTGCATTCATTAAGAAGACCACTAGCCTGTAGCATTGCAACCAAAGAAGGTAGTGCTAATCCAGCAGAAGGTCAGAATGATGAATTGGATGTTGAATTATTAGTTTCAAAGGATGCAAGGGTCATGTTAACATCTAATTTATGGATAGAAGCTGGTCTTGTGAATGGAGCTTTAGGATACATCAGAAATATCATATACACACCTGGATGTGGCCCACCAGATCCACCTACATATGTTATGGTTGAATTTGATAATTACTCTGGAATTCCTTTTGAAGATGCATCTCCAAATTTAATTCCAATTTCACCAATACAAAGGGGCCGCACACGTCAATTACCCCTATGATTGGCTTGGGCACTAACGATCCATAAATCACAAGGATTAACTCTTTCCAAGGCAACAATTGATATAGGACCAAGAGAAAGGGCGGGATTAACATTTGTTGCTATATCACGTGTTAAGTCTTTGGATGGAATTAGAATCTCACCACCATTTACATATGATCGTTATGAAAAAATGAAGACAGGAAAGCAACTCGCCAAAAGAAAAGTAGAGGAAGAAAGACTAAAATCTTTGGAAACATAACATTTTTATGTGATGTATATATTTTTCAAGTGAACTCTTCTATTAATATTGATATTAGATTTTTGGTATAAAAGATGAATTGTCTCATTCATTATGAATTCCTATTGTACACATCTCTTTGTGCATTTGAATAAATATGATATGAATCATAATTTGTAAAGTATTATAATTATTTATTTAAAACAAAATATGTGATAAATTATTATTTTACATTGCACGTTGTGGATGCTACTAGCTTAGATATCTTATATACATCTATCTAAAATACGCCGAGACATATTAGTCTCGAGGCGCTTATCTATTCTCAATAACAATTTAAAATAGGCGCCTCAAGACTAATATCTCTCGACGTATTTTAGATAGATGTATATAAGATATCTAAGCTAGTGAAAATATGAGTATCATTTGATATGACTTAAAGAGTAGAGTTTGATTATATATGTTGGTTAGTTTTATTCTATTTTTATAAATTACTACATGTAGGTCATTATAATCAAACAATTAGCTAATTAGAAATTTTAAATTATTATTAATATATTTTTATAAATTTTGAAAAATATGATGCACCAAAGGAGATAATCCTCTCCATAGAGGTAAAGTTTCCAAGATAAATAGTTTAAGAAAAAGGCTAGAACTCATAAGAAGTATGAATTTTTAATTGAATTTAACATTAATAGATTATTAAGAATATATTCATCAAAATTTAGTATTGATTTCTCCATGCACTAGATAATAAAGTTACCTAACTAAGAAAAAAACAAAGAAAAGAATTACAAATTAAAGATGCATTCCATTGACCTAACTTTTTGAATGTTTTAGCAATAAAAACATTTTATTAAATTTAGAAAACTATATCAAATTAATTTAAAAAAAATTAAAATATTATAAACATAAACTACAATAAGAGTTCCACATTCATTAATTTATATCACATTAAAATTTAAAACATGGATGTCTATTTCAAGCACATGAAGTTGAAAAATTATATTTGTGTTGGCCATTACATTTATAATAGTGACACATTTTTTAATATTTATCCTATAATAAGCAATGATATGTATATGTGTATATATATTAATGTATATAAATCTATACACACATCCACATATATAAATACAATGGTGTAACTATTCCACTAGTTTCCAAAGAAAGTATACTCAATTACTCAAAAATATTTGGAAGAAGATAACCAATAGACATAAAAAAAATATGAAAAAAAATACAAAA